>JAGKTI010005705.1:22680-43797 GCA_018397915.1 Birgus latro | reverse complement strand
ACTTTTCATACTTCATCATACAATAAAGTTTACCGTAAAATACTGCCATAAAATATGAAATACGAACATCATTGCCACCACGATAATGTAAGCATTTCTAACATCAATTTTGATGTTTTTTTTTTTCCTCACTTGATCACTGACTTTTTCTCCTTTCTCATTACGCTTAATAATACGACTTTTTCACATAATGTGATGGTCTTGCGTTTCTTGGAGTCATTATGGTCACTAGGAAGCTGTCTCTTAGGCATCGTGGAATCAGGCGAAAAACAAACACAAGAAAATTACAGTACAGGTGGTAGTAGCAGCGAGACTGAGAGCGATTGTTGGTTTGTTGGTAGTCAAGCGTGAGGCGGGAAAACACCAGAGACATCTTGCGGTAAACAGCAACACTTTAAAAACCGAGCTTTACGTATTTTTTCTTTATTTTCTTATATTTTAAAATTTCCGAACCAACTGTCGTAACCTCGATTTGACGTAAGTCGATACCAACGTAACCCGGGACCTTACTGTACTCATTCGTTTAGGCTTCAGTATAATTATAGATCCCGTACGCATGTCACAAAATTTTAAGCATCGTAAGTCAATCCATCCGTGTGGGTCGAGTGTAAACATATTTTTCATATCCCTTGGTTGCTATATATATAAAGACACTAATGTTGCAGAGTGATCAATCGAAGTTGAATCCAGTTCCCGATATTACAACAACCGAGGCTATATAAGACTGCGAGTGGCAGATAGAGGCGTCACTCCCCGTCGCTCTCCTATTATTGCAGGTTAGTGTCCGCTTGCTTGAAATTCCCCCACCTCCCCTACTCCTTTGTTCTAATAATGTAGATTCTCTTATATAGTACTAAGTTGACTTGTTAATATCCCCCGCCCCCCAAACTCCTTTCGTATCACTGTCACTCCCCATCGCTCTCCTATTATTGCAGATTGTCGCTGCCACTTTGTTTCGTCTGCCAAACGAGTGGTGAAGCTGCCCGGCTCACTCTGACTGCCTAACGCCCGCTTACACTGAAATCCCCCCCCCCTTTCTGATTCACGTAATCTGAGCGCGAGCTAGCGAGTCCACTGAAGTATTCTATCTTCTTGTATATCGTGTTTATTTAGATAGGATTTTGAGCCAGCATATGTGCAGCCCTAAAAGACTATTGAAAATCAATCCCATTTTGAATGCTGATCCTTTTATGTAGTCCTCTCTGAATACTGTATTAGTCTGTGTGTGATCACTGAGTTAAATTGCAAATTCGGGCTCAAAAGTATACTCTGCAGTGGGAATATCTCAGTGTCACTTCCCGAGGAGTCCATTCGAGGCTGTGAGATTGCTAGGTTCATGTGTGACAGTATTATCTTGAATATTAGTCTGATGTGTGAAGATTCATGTTCCCGGAGGTGAGAAATCTAGTGTATTAGTGAAATTTTCAGTGCTGATTCAGTAGAGAAGGTTATTGGATTCATGGATGAGAATATCGATTGGAGTATCCATACAATTGTGAGGGACACTATATTAGTGTGTGATATCATCATCCTGAGTATTACCCACATGTGAAGGACACTCTATCAGTGTGTGGAAATATCAATCTGAGTATCTATGCAATTGTGAAGGACACTTAATTAGTGTATGATAATACCATTCTGTGAATATTCTGTTCAGCTGTATCTTAGTGTACGATAATTTCACTCTAAGTATTTATTCAGCTGGGAAATTTCATACTCATGCTTATCTGCTTCCTTTGAATTCTGACTTACTGGTGAAGAACTATACTCTTAAAAGTATTAATCCTAATTATGCTTAGTCTGCCTAGTGATTTTCTCAGTGCGAAGAGGAATTTATCTTTCAGTTCTTAGTACAGTAATTCATAGTCTGCAGAATAATCTGTTTTCCTTCTTATTTTGTTCTTGTATTTCATTGTTTCTTTGTGTGTTTATTATTAGTAAATATTAGGTTAAGTCTCTAAGTTTGAGTTGTACCATGTCCTAAGGAGAATCAATCGTGAGATTGAGTGGCCGGCAAGGTGTGCTAATTTCTTATTTCCCACACACTCTTTAATAAGACCTCGCTACCCTATTTCTCTTAATCTCAGAAGCATTAAAAATTCCTCACCAATTTTCCTGGTGAGATAAATTCCCAGCAGTACTGTGCTGGGTGGTGGCAGCATACTCTCTAAGTCTCTGATAATTTTGGTAAGTGAAGGATTCGTTAACGCTGGTAACAGAAGAGAGCGTTAATTTCTTCGACATTAATACGGAGTCAACAAATTTTTCATCATTACACTGGTGGCTAAAGCGGTGGGATAAGATATTGTTACTGGATAAGATATGGTGGTGGAATGAGATCCTGTTGTATGATATTGTCGTAGTGAATGAGTGAATCGAGATAGAATCCTTCAGTAACAGTACACTAGAGGCCCACTTGTTTCTTGAGTAAATGATCTTCAAAACTCCTGGAGGACGGGTAGAATTGTTCTTCACCGATAATAGAGTGAATGTCAACCGCTGTGTTCTCACAGTAGTGGACCATCATAGCCAATTCGTTAGGTTCTTCCCCCTCAAAATTAAAACAATCCACACACATCACAAACTCGGGCAGTATGTGGCAGACTATGGCACACCTCGCAGTGTCGTCCTGGACAATGGAGGCGAATTCAAATCAGGCAGTTGGAACCCTTGTGTGGACTGGGAGGAGAGCCATGGCGCCTGGTGAGTGTTGGGGACTTGTCGTGAAGTGGGACGGTCCGTGTCGTGTGGTGGAGGCACTGACGGACGGGCGTGCAGGCATGGTGGAAGACGTGTTCACGGGGGAAGAGATGCAGGGAGTCGCAGGACAGGTGGGGCCCTGTTCTGGATGAGAAGAGTGGCTCTTTGAACCCCTGGAAGAAACCTTTGAGCTTGATTTGATGGATGAATAACTGCCACCCGTGAAAGACGTCCTCCCCGGAGACTGATTGAAGAATGTTGAAGTATTTTTTAAGCTGGTTATCGCAGTATCAAGTTAAGTGTTGGATAGGGAAATGTGTGCGGGTCGGACTTCAGACTATTGACTGTGTTAGTTCAGGAGATCAAAGAGTTTAGTCTCATATCTAAAGTAAATCTAAGCTGGTGTCATGGGCACAGCCCAGTTCAGTGGAAATACTATGTTGCTTTAATTCGAGGGCAACCCTAGGAACTCCCTCAACTTACAGTTAGCACGGTCTAGGGTGTAACAGTGACTTCAGGACCTGACAGGCGCTTGTCACTTACCAGGTGGGGAGCTGGAAATGTAAGAATGAATAAATGTAACAAATGCGATAATAGGTTGTATGCATGGGAAGCACCCCTGGGACGATCCTAGCAGCGAGAGTACAGGTCATTCCAGGTGAGACGACCATGTTATCACCCAGGCAGGAGGTTGGCTGGGCCACATCTTTCCACTGGATTTCGAGGGTTCATTGGTGACAGAGAAGTGACCCCCTGGGGTACGCAATTTTGCTTGTGGACCGACAGGTGCCACTTATGGGAGGAAGAGTCAGTGGAATCACTATCTCATTCTGGAGTTCATAGAGAAATTCACAGTGAAATTTGGTAAGTCCATCCCGTTCGCACACAAGTCTCTAAGAAATGTAGATGAATGAACTGAATGTTGAATTTTGATGTTAAAATTTTTTCCCCCCCGGAGGATGGACCCATGTAACGCCGTAATATTACGGGTAATTTAGTGTAATATAAGTTAGTATAACTGTAGTATAAGATACAATAAGTACAGTATAAGCTAGTGTAAGTGTAATGTGAATGTAACCTTGAACCCTAGATATTCTTATCTCTTCGCAGTGTAATAGTTAACCGTTAAATTCCATATTCAGATTTAATCTCTGTTACTATTCATAGTGTGAGTGAGACTCTATTATTAGTAGAACTAGATCGAGCAACTATATGAATGTGATCGACTTTATACATGTGGATCAGTCGATTTCCCAGCGGGCTCGCACAGCCACGAAACTTTGGCAAGAGTTTAACAATCGCAAGAGTTCGTCTTCGTACTCTGAATTCGAAATTTATATATCAACGTTAATAGTATTCCCCTCTTGAACTATGCAACAGTAAATTGATGCTTATCTAAGTGCTAATTGCTGATAATAGTCATTCATGAGTGCAAAATTGATGCAGTCACCCACATGTCAAAAGTCACGTAGGCCCAACAACTGCGAGCACAACTACAAGTTCTTCAAATACTCATTCGTTTAGGTTTCAGTATAATTATAGATCCCATACGCTTGTCACAAAATTTTAAGCATCGTAAGTCAATCCATCCGTGTGGGTCAAGTGTAAACATATTTTTCATACCCCTTAGTTGTTATTGTAAAGACACTAATGTTGCAGAGTGATCAGTCAAAGTTGAATCCAGTTCCCGATATTATAACAACCGAGGCTATTGAGTGGCAGATAGAGGCATCACTCCCCGTCCCTCTCCTATTATTGCAGGTTAGTGTCCGCGTGCTGGAAATTCCTCCCCCCCCTACCCCCTTGTTCCGATAAGGTAGATTCTCTTATATAGTACTAAGTTGACTTGCTAATATCCCCCCCCCCAATTCCTTTCATATCATTGTCACTCCCCATAGCTCTCCTATTATTGCAGATTCTCGCTACCGCTCCGTTTCGTCTGCCAAACGAGTGGTGAAGCTGCCCGGCTCACTCTGACTGCCTATCGCACGTTTACACTGAAATTCCCCCCCACTCTTTCTGATTCACGTACAGTAAGTCCTTGTATTTCGACGCATTTTACTTCGAAGCTTCATTTTTCGTGATAGAAAAAAGTTTCCGACATGTCGCAAACTTCGTCGCTTTTCCCCAATTTTTGTTGCCGCTTCCAGCCGGCAGCCGACACTCAGCAGATGACGCATACCGATGCTCATTTGTTGGCGGCCATTTTGCAACCACCCTGCCCTCTATCGATACAGCGGCGGTACTACAGACCCCTTCACCATTATGTTTTTTGTGCAGCCGAGAAAAAATGGATTTTGCAGCTCATTAAAGAGGGGTTGACAGCCCTTGAGATACATCACCTGACTGGGACTCCTGACAGCACCATAAGGACACTCAGAAAAAACAAGGCAACTCTCAAAAAGCAGGTGAGTGCATGTAAAATAACAATAAAGTATATGTGTGTTTTTTTCCCCCTCAACCTTTATTTGTGCCACGGTTTTTTACTGTATCAATATCCACCTAATGGAGTTAGTTCTTAGTTAACCAACCAAGAGTTTGTTAGAACAATTCAGGGGAAGAATATGCAGCATCATAATGAAAATCGGTAACGTTGGTTACTGTTATGTTGCATTATACCCCTAAGGAAGAACAAGGAACCTCTCAACAAGCAGGTGAGTGCATGTAAAATAACAGTAAAGTAAATGTGTCTGTGTTTTTTTTTCCCTTAATCTTTATTTGTGCCACTGTTTTTTACTGTATCAATATTCACCTAATGGAGTTTGTTTTTTGTGTGCAATCAGACACACAAGCCTACACACAGCAGAGGTGGACGAAACAGCTGTAAGACACCACTTGACACACTACGACTTAGACTCAGGTGTGGTTGACATAACAGAGGAAGAGATGAACTCTAGTGAAGAGAATGAAAGGCCAGATCACACTGCACAGGAGAAGATGACCACCCAGAAATTGTCCCAAAGCCTGTCCACCATAACCGACATGGCAACAACCTTCGAGACATACACCGGGAGTATGCCTGAGGCTACCCAGATCCTATCCACCTTTAATGATCTGAAGTCTCAATTGATTGCAGTCTACAACAGAAACCTACTGGAGCAGAGACAAGCCAGGATCACACGTTTTTTTAATGTGACAGAAAATGTGGCTGCTATTATGCAAGACTCAGATGTGACAGGAGAAGAGGATGAAGGAAGAGAAGTGGACAGAGAGGAAGTGGAGTTGCTGGAGCCTGAATTCGACTTCGAGGGCTTCGGCTTAGGTGATAGGGCTTTCCCAGAGAGACCCATGACACCCAGTAACTAGCCCATCCACCCTCAACACACCTTCACCTGCCACTCATGCCAATAATTTTTCCTTTGGCAACAGTGCACGGCAGGCCTTCCGTCAGTCATTACCACTCCAGGGAAGGGAGAGGATGACTCAACCTTTGCCAGGGTTCCCCCCTCCCCCTTATTTTTAATATAATTCTTTTGGTTTTAATTACCTTCATCGTCGCACTCATGCTTTTGACTATCAACCTCTCCCTCTTTAGTTCTTCCATGCAACTGCCCTACATGTTTTATAACATGTTGGAATTTCGTGTGAATAAAAATGACCAGTTTTCCTCTTATGATTGCACTGTTTCACTAATGTCACTGAATGCCAGCAGATTAATTTGCTTCTTGATAGCAACACAAGGGGTAAGTGGTTGTTCTTGGGCACATGTATTAATCCGTCTGTCTTGGTCTTGTGCTACAAGGGGCTCCAGTAGCAAATTTCCTATGTTCTACCTCTATATCGCTTATCTATCTGTTAACTGTCAAGGTGCCAGTATATCTGTCTTACTGTAATACTTGCTAAATAAAGAGCAATAATCTGCTTGCACCGATAGGCTGTAGTTTCTTGTTGACGATCCGTCTTGCTTTCAGCACTTACGGGTTTACCCGCGTGAATATCATCCCGCATAGAGAATTAAATGTGGATAATATTATATCCTTAGATGTTTATTTTTCTGATTTGATGGCACTAATGATTTTGACATTACGATTATCTGCGGGTTTTATTTTATGGGACATATTTCCTTCAGTATTGTTTGATTTTGAATGGAAAATAAGTATTACGAGAGTTTCTCTGCATTTTAACCCTGAAACCGATGAGCGATAGGGAGTGCGTTTCACATTCTTTTGTACTGCTAAGCCTCAACTTTAGTGTACTGTGGTTTCCTATTGCATAATGCGAGATATACACGGTATAAACACTAATATATTACTTTTTGGTGTTGTTTACCCAATTACTGCTCTTTCCGGTGTGCAATATAGAAAATACAGTAATCACTCTACTATTCGGACGCCCATTATTTGGATCCCTCACTATTCGGACTTCGTGGGCTGTCTGTCCACCCCCCAAGTGCCCAAAAATTCTAAAAAATCCTATTTTCCCCGACCGCGTCAGTTTGAATTTCCCGCTCGAGCCAACTAGCTCCCTTCCCGCCAAATCGCTCTCCTACTAGTTCTGTCTCAACTTCTGTGAACAGTGGACGGCTGTCCAATCTTTTGCGGTATTTTTGTTCTTGTTTAAATAATCAAAAGTCACAGTGCTAAGGATTAAGTGTAGTTAAACAATGGATTACTGGACATGCTTCAAGAGCAATTATGACCACTGTAAAAACCTTAGAGATGGGGGTAAACAACAATGCTGGACTGTCAGTAAACATTGTCAACTGCTAAATATTTTCCATAATCACTTCTAAATCCTCATTCTCTGGTTACATTTTATTTACTTCATGCTTTGTGTCCCATATTTGAGTGCACAGGCTGTGAAAGAGGTGATTTTCTCAGTGATTACCATGTCTCTTACTTAAGTTCACTATCTAGTCAACTGGTTAACATTTTTTCCCCCACACCTCTAAATCATAATCTTTCTGGCTACATTTTATTTACTTCATGCTTTGTGTCCCATATTTGAGTGCACAGGCTGTGAAAAGGTGATTTTCTCAGTAATAATCATGTCTCTTCTTTAAGTTCAGTATGTAGTCAGCTGGCGAACACCCCTGCCTTACTCACCTCAAAATCATCATTTTTGGGTTAAAATTTGATTAATTCATGCTCTGTGCCAATTACTTATGTGAATGGGGTCTTAATTAAGTGCTATGCATGTCCGGTATGGAGTTAGGTAGATGGTTTTCTGATTTAGGTTAGGTTAGGTTAGGGTCAAGAATGACTGGTGCTGCTGGTGAACAGTGAACCCCTTTGCCATACCTAACTCTTTTTCTGGTAACAATTTATTTATCTGATGCTTTGTATCCAATATTTTAGTGCATAAGATATGAGAAATGATGACTTTCATAGCGATAGCCACGTCCGATACTTACTTACACTAAGCTGCCAACTCATGAACACCCCTGCCTTACTCACCTCAAATTCATCATTTTTGGGTTAAAATTCCATTAATTCATGCTTTGTGCCAATTATTTATGTGAACGGGGTCTTAATTAAGTGCTATGCATGTCCAGTAGGGAGTTAGGTAGGTGGTTTTCTGATTTAGGTTAGGTTAGGGTCAAGAATGACCGGTGCTGTAGGTGAACAGTGAACACCTTTGCCATACCTAACTCTTTTTCTGGTAACAATTTATTTATTTGATGCTTTGTATCCCACATTTTAGTGCATAAGATATGAGAAACGATGATTTTCATAGTGACAGCCATGACCGATACTTACACTAAGCTGCCAACTCGTGAACACCCCTGCCTTACTCACCTCAAATTCATCATTTTTGGGTTAAAATTCCATTAATTCATGCTTTGTGCCAATTATTTATGTGAATGGGGTCTTAATTAAGTGCTATGCATGTCCGGTAGGGAGTTAGGTAGGTGGTTTTCTGATTTAGGTTAGGTTAGGGTCAAGAATGACCGGTGCTGTAGGTGAACAATGAACACCTTTGCCATACCTAACTCTTTTTCTGGTACCAATTTATTTATTTGATGCTTTGTATCCCATATTTTAGTGCATAAGATGTGAGAAATGATGATTTTCATAGTGATTGCCACGTCCGATACTTATTTACACTAAGCTGCCAACTCATGAACATCTATGCCTTACTTACCTCAAAATCATCATTTTTGGGTTAAAATTCAATGAATTCATGCTTTGTGTCCATTATTTAATGCATATGGTGTGAGAAAGGGTGATTTTCATAGTGATTTCCATGTCTGATACTTACTTACACTTGCTGGCAAGTTGTGAGCACCTATGCCTTACTCACCTCTAAATCATCATTTTTTGGTTAAAATTCAATTAATTCATGCTTTGTGTGCATTATTTATGTGAAAGGGGACTTAAATAAGTGCTATACATGTCCGGTAGGGAGGTAGGAGGGTAGTTTTCTGATTTAGGTTAGCTAGGTTAGGGTCATGAATGACCAGTGCTGGAGCTTCAGGCCCAATATTCGGACAAGACCACTGTCCGGACATGCCTTTGGCTCTATTACGTCGAATAGTGGAGGGATTACTGTATAACGTGGCTGTAACAGTTGCCAGATACCACTTTCTGGGTGAAAGGTACTGGGAATCGGGTCATCACTTCTTTGGGCAATCGTACCTCTCCACTCCATCCCTCCATCTCATCCTTGGCCTCCCCCTCCCTCTCACCCCCTCCACCTCACTCACACAGACTCTCCTCATCAGTCTTTCACTCTCCATCCTCTACACATGCCCAAACCACCTTAACGTGTTTCTCCTAACGCTTCCTATCACGTCCACAACCACACCAAAACGCTCCTTCACTTCCTCATTTGTTAGTCTGTCTCTCCATGTGACTCAACATGCTGTAAAAGTATATAAAGTATACGTACTAAAAAGTGCTAATATATAAAAAAAAAAATACGGGAAATTATATAGTTTCGTTGTTGATTGACATCGTCTGGACAAAGAATAGTCACGGTGACTCCCACGGGAGCACTTCCGACATACCAACTGGTCAGGCAGGGCTACCAACCGCCCCCTTAAAGCTCTCTTAGCATACTGTGCAAAAATTGAGGGCTTGCTTGTGCTTTCCTTAGTGTGTAAAGTAGGGACCAGTGTAGGGCCTTTCCATCTGTGTTTAAGCATACGGCAGTTATAACTTTTACAACCACAAATGGTGTAAGAAGTAAATCTATCTATATCTATCTATATACCTAGGCTGCTTCCCCCAAGAAAAAGGGAGGTAGCCGAGACAGGTCAACACACTACCAATTTACTCATCCACTCATACACATTCATTCACATCATAGCCCTAAAGGGAGAAGGGACAGATCCTCACCGCACCACACCGCACGAGGGTCAACTATGCAGTGCAGTCAGTGACATCCGCAGCAGGGCCCGACAGCAAAGCTGGTTTACCCCTGCCACATCATAATGGATCCAGCCCCTTACCTCATCAGCTGATCAGACAAAATGCAGGAGAATATCCCCTCAGGGCTGCGTCATCATTTATTCATTCACAATTTCTCTCCATTCATTTCTATCACGCACAGCCACTCTTCCTTGCTCCACAGACAACCCCCTCACATCCAGCGCTCTCTTCACACTGTCCATCCATCCTATTCGTGGTCTTCCTCCCAGCCTAACACCTCTCACATCAGATCTTTTTCACCAATCGCTCATTATCCATTCTCTCCATACGCCCAAACCATCGCAACACCCTCTGTTCAACTCGATCAGCCATCTCCCGAACAATTCCAGTTCTCCTTCGCGCTTCATCATTTCTCACTCGATCCATACGCGTCACTCCACACATACTCCTCAGACACCTCATCTCCATTACATTCAAACTTTTCCTCTCTGCTACACCCATATTCCATGTTTCAGCCCCATAGAATGCAGTCGGTACCACAACACCCTCATACAGCCTTCTCTTTACATCCATTCTGAGTGAACGACATCCAAACACTTTTTTCATTCCTCCCAGTACCTTTCCAACTTCATTCATTCTAAATTTCACTTCTGCATCTATTCTTCCATCCGCAGCAACATGTGACCCTAAATACTTAAAACACTCAACCTCCTCAAGCAACACACCATTCAAAACTATATTCATCCTCCTACCATCTATCAACCTCGTACACTTCATCACTTTACTCTTATTCTCATTTATTTTCAGTTTCCTCCTTTCACACACCCTTCCAAACTCCTCTACCAACTGTCTCAATCTCTCCTCTGAATCAGCCACCAGTGCAGTATCATCCACAAACAGCAACTGCTTCAGATTCCACTCTCTACCATCATTCACCAGACTCAGTCCTCCATCTAACACTCTTGCATTCACCTCCATTACAACACTATCCATATAAATATTAAACAACCAAGGCGACATCACACATCCCTGCCGCAGCCCCACTCTCACGGGAAACCAATCACTCACAGTATTTCCCACTCTTACACACGCTCTACTATTTACACAAAAACTTTTCACTTCTTTTAGTAACCTGCCATCAAGCCCATTCAATCTTAAAACATTCCACAAAGCCTCCCAATCAATTCTAACATATGCTTTCTCTAAATCCATGAATGCCCAAAACACATCCTTACCTTTTGCTAAATACTTTTCACACACCTGTCTTACAGCAAACACCTGATCCACACATCCCCTCCCTCTCCTAAAGCCACACTGCTCATCACCAATCACTCCTTCTGTACCCTCTCTAACTCTCTTAATTAACACTCTACCATACACCTTACCTACAACACTCAACAGACTTATACCTCTAAAGCTAGTACATTCATACTTATCACCCTTACCTTTATACAATGGGACCACACAAGCACTTGCCCAGTCAACTGGCACCATACCTTGCACAAAGAAACATTCAACGATCTTACTAACCAGTCAACAATAGTCGCTCCACCACATTTCAGGCATTCCACAGCACACCCATCCATACCTGCAGCTTTCCCTGTTTTCATCTGCTTTACTGCCTCTTGCACTTCCTCTATCGTGATCAAAGATTCATTCAACTCTCCCAACACATCTATTCCTTGCACCCTTCCATCTGCCACAATCTCAGCCTCCCCTTCCTCCTCTACATTCAACAATCTTTCAAAGTACTGTACTCCGCCCATCTCTTCCTTACTGCATCCATCTCAGTTAACGTCCTTCCATCCTCTGCTTTTACTCGCTCCTCCTTCCCAGACTCTCCCTTTCGCACCCTTTTCACCTCCTTCCAAAACATTTTCTTATTCTCCTGAAAATTCTCAGTCATCCGCCTAACCCACCTCTCATCTGCTGCCACTTTAGCATCACGCACAACCCTTCTCGCCCTATTCCTCTTTTCCTTATACCTCTCATATGACACCTCATCCTTCCTCTGCAACCACACTTCATATGCATGTCTCTTCTCACCCACAGCCATACTTACTTCCTCGCACCACCATTCACTTCCCTTTCTTACACCACCACCCACTCGTCTCACACCACACACCTCTTCTGCATGCCCCACCACAGCACTCTTAAACAACTGCCATTCCTCCTCCACACTGCCACTCTCCTGATCTTTCACTGTGTACCACTGATCTCTCAATTTCTCCTGATACTCTATCATTTTCTCTCTTTTATCTAACTTACTCACTTTCAAAACCTCCCTGCCACACCTAACTCTCCTAGCTCTCACCCATCTCTTACCTACTCTCAACTTTCCCTCCACCAGGTAGTGGTCAGACATACCTCCACCCTCCCCTCTCAAAACTCTCACATCCAACAATCTTCCTATTACATTCCTGGAAACAACCACATAGTCCATCAATGCTCTGTCAACAACCCTTCCACCCTCCTGTCTCACCCATGTATACTTATAAATATCTTTCTTCTCAAACAAGGTATTCCCAATCACCATCTCTCGCTCAACACACACACCTATCATTCGTTCCCCATTTTCATTTCTTCCAGGCACACCATGCATACCAACTACATCTTCAACTGCTACATTTCCCACTCTAGCATTCAGATCCCCCATCATTACCACATTCACATTCGCTCCAAAGCTCTGCAAACACTCATCAACATCATTCCAGAAAGACTCCTTCGCTTCTTCATCCCTTTCACTACCAGGCCCATATGCACTCACAAATACCCACAACTCACGTTCAAATTTCGCTTTCACCCACATCAGTCTCGATGACACCTCTTTCCAAGCAATCACACACCGCTGTACTTCCGGGCTCACTAACAAAGCCACACCTTCTCTTGCCCTTCCTCTATCAACACCTGACAATCTTCCATTCACACTTCCAAAAGTAGACTCACCCTTCTCTTTCATCTTTGTTTCACTCAAAGCTAACACATCCAACTTTCTTCTCACAAACAGTCTCCCAATCTCCTCCCTTTTAGCCTCAATCGTACTACAACCACGCACATTCATAAACCCAACCTTCAGGGTACAGGGATAACTCGATCCCCCATCCCTTTCTCTGGCCTGTCTCTTTTTAGGAACTAAAAAACAGAGGAGGGGGTCCCTAGTCTCCTCACCCCGCCCCTTTTAGTCGCCTTTTACGACATGCAGGGAATACGGTGGCGGAAGTAAACAGCTGATAATAAATATGGTAAACGTAGCTCTGGGTTCGTTATAAATTGTTCTTACGTTTATGGCGGCATTTCTGATATCGGAATGTTGAGAAAGGAAGGTTGAAGTTGATTCTCCAATTTTGTTTGCCATTAAGATAGGGTCAAGAAGGATTAGAAAAAATGTTAATATCAAGGTTAAAAGAAAGATGAAGAAGAATTCTCTTCTGACTTTGAATTGTTCATTGGCTGCTAGTGATGCAACATAAATAAATAATACTAGTATTCCTCCCAGGAAAATTAAAAATAAAATATATGAGAATCAATAACTTTAGGCAAACAATCCTGTAGCGACTGAAATTAAAACTGTTTGGATTAATAGTACAAGTCCTGTCGATAAGGGGTGAATTAAACGTATGAAATTAGAGAAGGCAAAACAATAAAAGGAAACTCGTACATTATTATTCCAATCTTTTGGTGTTTTAAGAAAAAGATTTCATTATTGGTTTACAAGACCAAGGTTTTATTTTAAACTAATAAAACTAATGTTAACTTTAAATAGCCTATTTTTGTCTGTTGCATTTATTATAATTTTTAGTGGACTGTGAGCTTTTGCTTCTAATCAAAAACATTTGTTAAATACTCTATTAAGATTAGAGTTTATTTATTCACTTACCACTATACAACAATTTAAATGAAGAAAGGGCTCCAACCTCTCCTTAGCTGTGAACTATTGTGAGACACAATGAAATGGAATATCTTCACCCACTAGCCCACCAGGCAACTACAGTAATTGTTAGTTACAAGGTGAGCACCTAATGTAGTACAATAAATGTTTAAACAACATGAAATAAATTCAAATACACCATACTTTACACACTCATTAAAGATGCAGAAGGGAAAAACCAAAACAAAGAGGGAGAAAAAAGTAGTTTTTACAAAGAACAGCTAATGAAAAATCAGGAAAAATTTGATAATAAGGAAGATGGGATAGGCAGTCTGAAACTGAATGGGCCTGGGAAAAATAAAGGGGAGAAGGGATGGAAGGAGAGTGAAGAGGAATGACTGAGGCTAAAGATAAAAGCTGACATGTAGCCATTACTTCAGCTGGTCTGATGAATGAGAGACAACAATAATGAGGCAAACGAGGTAGTCTAACAAAACAGGGGAACAACAAGAGATTGAGAGGCTAGATGAAACAGCATATATGATAATGAACTGCAGTGTACTTACCGATCAATTGTGAGAGGTTCTCTTGCTGGTAGTAACCAAGGAGGAAGGAGAGGATAATGGCAACCCCCAGCACCAGGACCACAAGCAAAGTCAGCACTACCACTGTCTCCACAATCCTGGCACGCAAGCCCTAGGGACACATGTGCTTTAGTTTGGTGTGGCTCATCAACTGTCAATAGTGAGAGCACTGGATATGGGACTGTTAAGGAATATCTGTGGGCTGTATAAAGTGGACAGAAGTAGACAAACACAGATTTATATGAGATGTGGAATAAGGAAGTCTATTACTGGATGGAGTAAGAGAGTACAATTAGATAATATGGCCATACAGAGAGAATGGATATATATCAGGTAGTGAAAATGAATACAGTAAAACCTCTTTAATTCAGAATAATAGGGGCTGAGGCCATTCCAGTTTCACTGGAATTACAACTTATGGAAAGTTTGGGGCCTCCTGACTAACCAGAAAAAAAATCACTTACCAAGTTTGCAGAGGGTGTAATTCAAGCATAAAGAGGGCCTTTTGGTAGGATATAGAGATGTTAGGAGGGTACATGATCACTTCTGTGCAACATTTTTTAAGCATAGTTACAATTGCACTACCTTACACTGTATATACAGGCCTTAAGAATGCTATTACACTTTAATAGACACGTTATATACAGGACATAATCACAACTGTAAAGCACTATTGTATGCAAAATTAATCACTATCAGAGTCGCTGCAGAAAATTTGTGCAGTCTGAGAACGCACTGCTTAGAACGTTGCATGTTGATGCTAAACTGAGGCAGGAAGAGGATGATGGGCCCTCACAGGCTAAAACATGATGAACCTAGTTGTCAGGGGAAAAAAAAATGTATAATTCAAGAGGATAATGTAATATTGTATAATTGGAGTATACAATGTATAGCTATGTGTGGTACGAGAGAATAGACTCATGAAATCAAGTGGCAATTTCACTTTATGCTGGCTTACTTTGCCAATTCTCTAGAGTCGAGAATTTATAGACTTTCTCAACGGTACACAGCAGAGACTAGACGCTCAAGTAGGCTGTAATATTGTACCGTTGGCCTCTGAGAAAGTTAGTTTCTCCCCTTAACATTAAAAAAAAAAATAATAATAATAATCAGGATCTTGGCTGAGCCAAATTCCTAGCTAGCACAATGGATTTAAGGATTAATGCCAAAAGCTGGCCTAAGTACCAGTCGTGATTAATATAAAGAGTTGTGCTAACGTGGAGTAGCAAAAGTGTACTAAATATGTGGGAAAATTAAACACGACTTACATTTAACAAAGCTCAAGAACACGAACTGTAAATTTATTGAATAAAAGAAAGTAAATTTACGTTACATGACTCCAATTCAAATCAAAGAAAGGGAAATGCACTCACTCAAACACTCAGACAAACAGCTAAATAACTCAAAAACTTAAGCCTAGGAAAACAAGAGGAAATACTAATCAGTATAGATGAGACCGTGCTGAAGTTGATCACCAACAGGTGGGAGCTTCGGGAATACACGCCAATACAAGCTGAGATCTGAAATCGCTACGAAAAGTGATCACTCGAGCTTTCATATGGGCACAACTGGACGCTCCATGGCTACAAGACAGACTGACTCTGTTTCTGAGTGTCCGATGTGAAGAGCGTGTGAAAGGGTGTGGCAGGCCAATGGCCAGAGAGGCGGAAGCGATAATTTAGAAATTATCGCTCAGAGGAATGCACCGTCTGCACATAAAAACAATCACTCGCAAAAGAATGACGAAAGTTTTGACAACTTGATGCAAATATAAGTACGCGAGCGGACGGTTGAGAGAATGAGCGAATTTCAGAATCATTCGTTGCTCCCGCAAAATCACTCGGTCACAATTTACGTTACATAATTTTACGATGTAGAAAATTTGTGACACTAGTGCGTCATGCCAAGATTGGGCTTCCATTAGACAGCATTTTACGACTTTGGAGAGGTTTTTCTGGGATTTTTAAGATGATTTGTTCGAAAAATTTAAATTATTTTCATCAACGAATATCATATGCCATGCTGACATAAGCATAATCCTGCCTAAAAGTGTTCTGACTTATGGAAATTTTACTGTACTGTATATGTAAATGAGTCTGAAAGTGGGTGGGGGTATGGTAGGCCAAGAAGCTGGATGGCTACGGTACACGAGTGAGTGAGAAAGCGAGTCAATGCACTCCTCAGTCTCAGTGGTGTAAGAAACACCTTTTTGATATCTTGAAATTCATTGAGGAAGTAATAGAGCATGAAGCTATATGAATTTCCTCCAAACTGCATCCTAACCAACTGACTGTTGCAATCTACTCTTTGCCTCCCCAGCACCTGCATTATTGAATACACAGCAAGCTTGGGGCATATTTTTATATGCAAACTGAGTCATGTGGGCATCTAATGCACATTCAGGAAGTCACATATGCACCTCATATAATTATAATATATTACTGATTCAGTGTGTGGATGGACAATGGGTACCCCAAGACATAAAGTAACTTGGTGGTGGGATGAGGGTGTAGAAGCTGCAGTTAAGGAGAAAAGAAGCTTTTTCAGGAATGCAAAAAGGGGCTGTAACAAAATGCAATACTTGGCTACCGAACTTAGAGCTAGAAAAGAGGTTTACAAGACAAAATCCGTCTCGAGACTTTTACTGGATAACCAAAACAGTGTGGAAAGGAAGAATAGGATAATTAAAGTGCCAAATCAGATGGAGAGAGAAAACAGGGGGTATCAAAGGTGAGCAGTGTGTGAAGAATGATGAAGGAAAGGTAATGGTGAACAGTAGGGATATTAAAGACGCCTAAAGAAAGCATTATAACCGGTTGCTGAATGAGGAGTTTGACTGAAACAGGGAAGGTTTGGAGCCAGCAGATCCAGAGTTTGGCCCTTGGACTTTGATTGATGCTGCTACTGTGAGCAGGGCAATACACAGGATGCAAGTGGGAATGGCAGCAGGTATGTCTGGGTTGACTGCTGAAATGCTGAAGGCCTCAGGAGTTACAGAGTGGGGTTAGTTACTGGCTTGATAAATATGATTATATATGAGTGTGTTGTCTCAGAAGATTGGATGAAGAGTGTGATTGTAAATGTGTACAAGGGGAATGGTGATGCCCTGGAGAGAGGAAATTATAAAGGCATAAAGCTTTTGGACGATGTCATGAAGGTAATGAAGAGAGTTCTAGAAGGTATGATTAGAGAGAAAGTGAACACTGATGAGATGCAGTTTGGGTTTATTTCAGGCAGACCACAGATGCCAAAATCATTGTTCAACAAATTCAGGAAAAATATATGAGAAAGAAAAGGAATCTGTACTTTGTTTTTGTTGATTTGGAGCAGGCCCTTGACAGAGCCCCTATGGAGATGGTGAAGTGGGTAACAAGAAAGCTTGGGATCGAGGAGTGGCTGGTTAGGGTGGTTATGGCTATATATATGTGGGTGCTTGCACCCAGGTAAGAGTGAATGGAGATTTGAGTGATGAGTTTTCTGTGAATGTTGGCGTGCATCAGGGGTCAGTCTTGTTCCCCTTTTTGTTTATCATGGTACTTGAAACCCTCTCATGTGACTTCAGGAATGGACTTCTGTGGGAGATGTTGTATGCTGATGATTTGGTATTGAATGTAGAGAATGCAAGGGGGGCGGGGGAAAGATTTAGGAAGTGGAGAGATGGTTTGGGACAAAAAGGCTTGAGAGTAAATGCTGATAAAACAAAGGTGATGGTACCTAGGGTTGGTAGCAGTACTGTCAAAGAAGATGGAGAGTGGCCATGTGCAGTTTGCCACAAGGATGTGCAAGGTAATTCCATCTTGGGCAGTGTTTACGATACGTGGATGTATAAGAGATGTAGTGGTGTTTGAGGTAGACTGTGAGATAATGCTGATTTCATGTGTGCAGTGTGTCAGGAAGAGCATGTGGAGATTGTCAGGAGTGAAAGGATTGGTTTTGTTGATGAGTCTTGCGAGTGTGTGGAAGAGTTTTGTTATTTGGGTGATATGTTATGTGCTGGAGGTGGGTTGGAGCTGGCTCTGTGATTAGAATGAAGGGTGGCTGGAAAAGCTTCAGAAGGCTGTTGCCTCTCCTGACACTGTGAGGGCTAAAGAATCTTTGTAAGCAGCATGAGTTAGGAGTGTAATGCTGTATGGTAGTGGGACCCAGGCAATGATTTGGTGGATGTGCAGTGCATCCTTGAGTGTGAGGCTTGGGGAGGAGGGGAGGCTAGTTTTATGATGGAAGAGTTAAGAGGTAAGATGGGACTAGAGTGTATTGGTGTTGTGATGAGGAAAGGAAGATTGAGATGGTCTGGGCATGTGGAGAGGATGGGGAATGAACATTGGGTGCATAAAGTGAGAGGTGTTAACATTAGGGACAGGGCTGCAAGAGGCAGACAGAAGAAGACCAGGGACGAGGTCACTGAGTGTGACCTCAGGGATAAGGGACTGAATAGGAAGGCAGCCAGAGATTACGCAGCAGGGACAGCCACCATTAGATGACCACGGCCAATGCATGCAAGCATGTTGGAGACTTTAACAAAGGAACACAACAAATGTTTCAGAAATGAGATATGGAAATTGTGGAAGTAGCTGAACTGATTATCATCACTATCATCCAGACCTTCTTTCCCTGTAGGTGGGGTGAGGAAGGGCCCAGGGAACAAGAAAAACCTGACAGAATGAGATACTAACCAAAGCCTACCCAGCTGAATGGGTCATACTCATTCAACTATCATTCAAGCCCATAGAATCCTGGCTCCACTTGATAGGTCAAAACTTATTTCACACATAGCTTCACACTCACACATCTGACAGAGTCAAACCATGACCATACACTCCTCTGGACAAAATTCATCCAGCTGGCTTGAGCTCTCATCAGTTCCTCAGCCTCAACAGCTTCCATACCTCCTTTTCACACTCATTTACCATATCTATCCACCTTTTTCTTAGCGCAACACACCTCCTCCCATCCTCAAACCTGCTCAGATACCAGTATACCCTTTTCACCACACTATTCACACCCATTCTCTCCACACAACCATACCATTTAAACACAGTCTCTTCAACTGTGGTGGCCACAGATTCCCTACTCTGCAGCTTTTATGCATCACATTATTTCTTATCCTATCAATCTTCCCACTCCACAAACATGCCTCAACAGTCCCATCTCTACTGGTCTTACTCTTGACTTTTCATTTTCACACCACACCATAGTTTCATACCTGTATGTTAGAGTATGTACTAAAACTCCTTTATGGAATTCTCTTAAAAGCCACCACACTCAGACCTCTGCCTTCATAGCACCAGCCACTTTCCTTCCCTGTGCCACTCTACTTACCATTTCTTTTGAACATTTGCCTCTTTTATATCACTGCACCAAGGTAGGCTACTTAAATTCTTTCACCCATTCAAGTTTCTCTCCATTCACCCTAACATCATAGTAAAAGCCACCTTCTCGAACAACCATCACTTCAATCATGCTTACATTTAAATGCTCACAGCTGAATTGATAAAGGTTCAAATAGATGATATCTGCATGGAAATGCACATAAAAAAGTTTGAAACACATTTTAACATGGCAGCCAATGGAATGGCTCAATATATTACCACCACCATTCTCAACCTCATCCTGACCTTTGCTTCAACAAAAAGATGTGGTACAGTAGGTTCCAAAAACGAGGAAACAGAATACAAAACTGAGAGAACTAACAACAGCACGTCCTGTTAAATGGGCCACAATCATTCACATACCATCCATTACACATCATCCATGCCTCCAAAATCCTGGTTCCATCTCACAAACAATATACTGTAATGTACACTTTTTTGTACAGCATATTCTTTATAGATGCACTTCAGCTATGCTTGCAAAATAATAATTACAGTATTACTATTGTTAAAAAATAATTTACCCCTCTTAACATAACTTATCCAACCAACTTGCATCAAAAGAAAAAATACAAGAAAATTTTGTGTCATTACAGTGTGCAGTTTTAATCTATATCCATCAAAAATGCAAGCTGTTCTAGGGGAATCTGCATGAGAATTATGTATCACACACATTTACCCACAGTATTTGCCATGCACATCTACCTCATACTTAGTATGTTTGTATTACAACTGGTGGTAGGTGGTGAAGACCATCACCCAATCACTTGATGTAGCACTGCCTACTTCTTCCTTCATCTTTATCATCCTTTTTCTGTGTCTGCCATCTTCTCTTCCCATTTCTCTCCATCTTTCCTGTCACTGTTTATTACTCTTTCCCCTCCACTCCAGGTGGCTTTACATTGAGTGACAAGCCTAATGGTTTCATGTAAGCCAGGAAAACAATTACAATGCTAGAAGGTAACCATGTAACCAACACATAAACATTTCCTATGTGTCAACGAGTGGGTTGGCTGGGGGTTGGTGCCCCTCCCAGTAAAACAACGAACTCAAAGCCAAACAGCCACCCCAGACAGGATTATTGAATCTGGCTATAGATAGATGGTATTACAACTATTGTGTGTGTGTGTGTGTGTGTGTGTGTGTGTGTGTGTGTGTGTGTGTGTGTGTGTGTGTGTGTGTGTGTGAGTGTGTGTGTGAGAGAGAGAGAGAGAGAGAGAGAGAGAGAGAGAGAGAGAGAGCTTCCGTGTGCCTGTGCATGTGGATCCAGTAGTTGTCGCCGG
>JAGKTI010005705.1:0-12314 GCA_018397915.1 Birgus latro | reverse complement strand
GTGTCCCTGTGTGCAAGGCCTGGGGGGGCTGGGTTTATGATGGATGAGTTGAGAGGTAGGATGGGACCGGAGTGTGTTGGTGTTGTGACGAGGAGAGGTTGGCTGAGGTGGTTTGGACATGTGGAGAGGATGGGTGATGATAATTGGGTGCAGAGGGTGAGAAGTGTTAATATTGGGGGCGGGGTTGGGAGGGGTAGACCGAGAGAGACATGGGATGAGGTCATTAAGTGTGACCTCAGGGTTACAGGGAGGCTGCCAAAGACTGAGCAGCACAGAGAGCCGCCATTAGGTGACCAAGGCCGACGCATGCACGCATTTTGGAGCCTTCAAAAACGAAACGATTCTCATGTGGTATCAAGAAAATGTCTACTTTATCCCTACTTCACCCCATGTCTGAGTCAAAAATTTCACTTGGCTATTTATTTCTTTTTCTGGTGGGAAGGAGGTTTTTATACTTTCCTAGAAATATTGTAATGATATTTAATATTAGTTTACCAGTAACAATAATGCAAAAATTTATGTAAAAAATTACATCAGCTGATGCCAAGACAAAACACACACAACAATTAAGCTATAACTATGTTTAAAAAATTTAGGTTACAAAATTACAATGTCAAGGCTCAGAACATCATTATCTGATACTCTGCCAACTTTGACAGATAAATTGGTGCATCAGGATTTTTTAGTAACTTACATGCTGATGTACTGTATGATAAGTCATCATCACCATCTAATTTAGTGTTGCCCCATGGGAAGCATAGAAGCCTGGGGCTAGGCAAGTTGGTCCTGGCATTTAAGATTAGGGTGACCAGCCTCACTCAACCCTGCGTGGCATCACGTGAACAACAAACCCCAACCACCCCTTGGATATAAACCTGCACCGGCTCAATCCGATTGGAGCACCTTAATTGCCCACTAAACCACCAGGCGCCATAATTTGGTCATATGGTTACCACCCAGCGTAGTAAGCTAAATGGTTTTCTGGTGTACAGGAAACCATTTGGCTTGTCACTCAGTGTAGAGTCACCTGCAGACAAAGGGAGGAGGAATGAATGAAGGAAGGAAAGATAGAAGAGGAAGGAAGGAAAGAAGAGAGGAACGGAAAGGCACCCGAGAGCAACACTACATCGAGTGAGTGGATGATGAGCACCCCCAATGATAAGCAATCAGTAAAAGTTGGAAGGCCATGGGAAAATATATACTCCAGATTACAAGGTGCTGTTACTGCTTAATCCTAGTCCGTCTGACCAAGCAGACCTGTCGACCACAGGTAAGCAACTGCTGCTGTGAAGCCATCCTAAAAGTACAGTACAGTACTGTACACTGTGTTGGGAACTGACACTCCTTTGTGGTAGACAATGCCTAACTAAAGTTGGACCAGGATCCATCTTTATGCTGAAGTGCAGGGAAATGTAAGGTTTGGCTCCTGAATGGACACTACCGCTGCTCCACCCAAGGTGCACAGAGCTTTGGCTCCTGCATGGACAATGTCACTACTCCACCCAATGTACACAATACTGTACCACCATGTGTAGGCTCTTCGTCAGTGCTTCGTAATACAGTAATCCCTGTAAGACCCAGACACCCAAGTCTCGAATACCCCAAGTCCCGGACATTTTGGGCTCAGGTCTTCGGAACCCAAAAATGCCCAAAAAACGTGTGTGCGCACACGCTTTCGTTTTCGTTTTTGAAGGCTCCAACATGCTTGCATGTGTCGGCCTTGGTCACCTAATGGCGGCTCTCCACGCTGCTCGATCTCTGGCAGCCTCCCTATTCAGTCCCTTAACCCTTAAGTCACATTTAATGACCTCGTCCCATGTCTTTCTCGGTCTACCCCTCCCAACCCCTCCCCCAATATTAACACTTCTCACCCTCTGTACCCAATTATCATCCCCCATCCTCTCCACATGTCCAAACCACCTCAGCCTACCTCTCCTCATCACAACACCAATACACTCCAGTCCCATCCTACCTCTCAACTCTTCCATCGTAAACCCAGCCTCCCCAGGCCTTGCACGCAGGGACGCACTGCACATCCACCTAATCATTGTCATTTCTGTACATTTAAACCTGCGAATATCCTCTTCCTTTACTGCCCAGGTCTCACTACCAAACAGCATCACACTCCTAACACATGCTGCATACAAAGACCCCTTAGCACGTAAGGAGAGTCCTCTCAATGTCAGGAGAGGCAACAGCTCCCTGAACTTCTTCCAACCACTTCTCACTCTAGCAACCGAGCTAACTCCAGCCCCACCTCCGGCACATAACATGTCTCCCAAATAACAAAACTCCTCCACACACTCAAGAGACTCACCTGCAAATTCAACCCTCTCATGCCTAACAATCTCCACCTGCTCTCCCCGACACACCGCACACGTGAAATCAGCATTACCTCGCAGTCTACCTCTAATACCACTACGTCTCTTGTGCACCCATCTATCACAAACACTGCACAAGATGGAATTACTTCCCACACCCATGTGGCAAACTGCACATGGCCACTCTCCCTCTCCTCTGATTGTACCGCCACCAACCCTAGATATCATCACTTTTGTTTTATCTGCATTTACCCATAAGCCCTTGTACCCCATACCATCTCTCCACTTCTTAAATCTTTCCTCAGCCTCCCCTTCATTCTCAGCAATCAACACCAAATCATCAGCATACAAGCATACAACATCTCCCATGGGAGTCCATCTCTGAAGTCACGTGAGAGGGCTTCGAGCACCATGATAAACAACAAGGGACTCAAAACTGACCCCTGATGCACACCAACATTCACGGGAAACTCATCACTCAAAACTCCATTCACTCTTACCTGGGTGCGAGCACCCACGTACATGGCCATAACCACCCTAACCAGCCACTCTTCCAACCCCAGCTTTCTCATTGCCCACTTCACCACCTCTCTAGGGACTCTGTCAAAGCCTTTTCCAAATCAACAAAAACAAAATACAATTCCCTTTTCTTTCTCATATATTTTTCCTGAAGCTGTCGAACAATGAATAAGGCATCAGTGGTCCCCCTGCCTGGCATAAACCCGAACTGCATCTCATTGATATTCACTCTTTCTCTAATCATACCTTCTAGAACTCTCTCCATTACTTTCATTATCTGATTTAAGAGCTTTATACCTCTGTAATTTCCCCTTTCCAGGGCATCACCCTTCCCTTTGTACACATTTACAATTACACTCTTCAGCCAATCATCTGGGACCACACACTCATATATAATCATATTCATCAGGTCAGTGACTAACCTCACCCCAATATCTCCTGAGGCCTTCAACATTTCAGCAGTCAACCCAGACACACACACACACACAAAATCCAATTTTTAAAATTCCATAAGTTTGAACTTGGCCTGCGGCGCTGAACAGCTGTGCTACGGCACGTAGTTCTTCCGACATCTGCTAGAACGACCCTGCCCCCTCCCTATTTCCTGCCTACACATCATCGTGAGTGCACGCTCGTCATCATGGCCGCCCATGTGCTTGCTTTTGTGCTGGTGCCCTACCTACTGCAGGCCCTGCTGCTCCTCTGCTGCCTCTTCCTCGTGTGTGTGATGATAGCCCTGCCGCCTGAGAAGAGGAAACGAGTGGTAGTGACTCTGGAGAAGAAGCGGGAGATATTGGAGAATGTGGACGTGGGATGGTCGACATCCAGCATCCTGCGTGAATTCAACCTGGCCCGCTCTACCCTGTCTGATATCAAGAAGTCTCAGGACAAACTCACCCAGTATACGGCTGACTTTGCATCGAAGACCAAACGCAACATGCAGAGGAAGATTATGTACCCTCCCAGGTTTGCAGAAGTCGACTGCTCCACGCTGATTTGGTATCAACAAAGCGCTGCCGGTGCGCTGGTGCGTGGTACAGAGCTGAAGGCTGCTGCCGAGAAGTTCACAAGGTTACATGACACCCCAGACTTCAAAGTATCTGAGGGTTGGCTCTTCGCACTCAAACTACGACATGGGCGTACCAACCATAAGGCCCATGGTGAAGCTCTGGATGCAAACGAAGAAGGAGTAGAAGAGTTTTGGCAGAAGGTGAAGGGCTTGATTGACAGGGAGGGCCTCACTCTCGGTCAAATCTATAACGCTGATGAAACTGGCCTATTCTATCGCTTGCTGCCCATGAACACTCTAGCAGACGAGACGGAGAAGTGTGTACCTGGCCGCAAGCTTTCCACGCAACGGGCTGCTTTGTGTTGCGCCAATGCTAACAGCATGCACCGGCTCAAGCCCATTATTGTTGGCCGTGCAAGGCAGCCTCGGTGCCTTTGTGGGGTGATGGATGTCCTTCCTGTTGTGTGGTACCATTCTGTGAAGGCTTGGTTCACAGCCAAAATCTTCAAAGACTGGTTTTACCAGCACTTCGTCATGGAGGTCATCGATCATCAGATGAAGACACTGGGAATCCCACGCGACCAGGTAAAGGCTCTCCTTCTTCTGGACAATGCACCTGCGCATCCGTCCGACAAGGAGTTGGTGGCTGAGAATGGCCGTATTAGGTGCTTGGTTTTGCCGCCTAATTCGACTGCTCTCATCCAACCAATGAACCAAGGAGTGATCGTGGCGACAAAGAGGCTGTATCGTCGGAAGTTCCTGGATGAGGTGATGGTTGTTCTCGAGGATGAGGACAAGCGCAGAGAAGGACAGGACATGTGAGGCCAGTGGACTTTCGAAAACCTTCGCGTTACAACCTCAAGTCTGCCATCTACAACTGGGCCAGTGCATGGAGGGAAGTCCCTGTCAAGACTCTAGAAAGTGATTGGTCCGGTCTGCTTTCCGGAGCCGAAGCGGTGCATGACTTCCTATGTTTTGACGTGGATGACTTCTATGCACGTCTTCGTGTGGCTGGCAACGAGGTGGATGAGGACGAAGTGTGTGAGTGGTTGGATGATGATGAGTGTGATCCTGGGTATCAGTTCATGTCTGATATCGAGATAGCATCTTCACTTGCCGGTACGAGTACCCAGCTTGAAGATTCCGAAGAGGACTGCGATGATGATGCGGACTCTTCTCAGCGTGCCACTACTCCAGCCATCCCCAAGCTGAGCGCACTCCGAGAACATGTCGAGTTCATCCTGGACTACCTCGAACACCCGGACTGCGACCGGGAGATGGGGTCCTTGGGACTTGTGGAGGAAGTGCGCGCTTTCAGGCAGCGCATCATCAATCGCAAGAATTGTCATTCCTTACATCAATCGACCACTGACAGTTTTTCAGGCCCGTGACCCCCGCCATGCCCAGCCCTGGCTCCACACCACTGCCTCCTTAAGGCAGGCCTTCCACCTCTGAGCCACAGCCCAACACATCAGCCACAGTGGAGTTGCCACTGGAGGTGACTTTGCGGCTGTCTTCAGAGTCGTCTGCAGTGGGTACTCCATCACCACGGCCCAGCAACATGCCCCTCGGCCGCCTGTAGTACCTACTCTCAGACTCTGACAGTGAATAAACAGCAAAAACTCGCCACTAGACCACACGGGAATTTACAGTGTTGTGCAGTGTAAAAAACAATGTGCAGTGTTGAGAAATCGCAGTGCCAAGGACTAAGTGCAACAATGGAGAGATTAAGTGCAGCGTAAGTGAGAAAAGAATGCGCAGTGTTCAGAAATTAGAATTCAGAGTGCCAAAGAGTAAGTGCAGTGCTTCAAAAGGACTTTCATCACTGTCACAGTCTGAGAGGAGGCAGGTTATTCCTTGCGACGGTCACGGACATGTAAGTACCCAGGAAACTGGTAAATATTTTTCATACTCACCTGTAATTCCTCATTCTCTGGTTCCATTTCATTTATTTCATGCTTTCTGTCCCTTATTGGTGTGTTTAGGGCCTGAAAAAGGTGATGTTTATGTCCGGTTAGAAGTTTCATTAGGCTGTCAACTGGTAAATATTTTTCATACTCACCTGTAATTCCTCATTCTCTGGTTCCATTTCATTTATTTCATGCTTTCTGTCCCTAACTGGTGTGTTTAGGGTCTGAAAAAGGTGATGTATATGTCCAGTTGGGTTTCATTAGGCTGTCAACTGGTAAATATTTTCTAAATCACCTGTAATTCCTCATTAACTGGTTCTTTTTCATTTATTTCATGCTTTGTGTCCCTTATTTGTGTGAACAGGGTCTTAAATAGGCACTATGCATGTCCGGTTGGGAGTTACGTAGGTGGATTTATGAGTTAGGGTGGGTTAGGGTCCATAAGTACCTGTCCAGAAGCCTCAGGGCCAAGTCCCGGGCAAACCCAAGTTCCGGACAGGCCTATGGCTCTATTACATCAGATACTGGAGGGATTACTGTATATGAAATAATACATACATCTTTATTCATCAATGGTGTTATTTAAAGCCAACTACTGTGATATCAATAAAGCAAGACCTAATTACACTCAACTTATTTGGGGAAGACCCTAATTCACCACACTATTGCTCCGTCATTGGCACTAACACAACTGACAATGGCTTGAGTTCAAAGGGCATCTTGGAACAAACAAATGACTATAAGCTTGCATGCTGGTGATCATGTAAGCAAAAACAGCAATTGTATATGACCAAAGTGGCTTCACATGGGATCACAATGATCATAAATGCAATAATATGATCGCACATCAAAAAAAGGTCCCAAGTTTTTAGCCAACATGAAGAGTGATTAATCTCATACTAATTCACTGTAAAATGAGGGTCTGCTGTATTGTTATATAAAAATATCATAAACAATGGGGAAAAAAATATTATGCTGTGAAACTGACTGAAAGCAATCAAACCATCCCAAAGATTTGTATGCTGCACTGAGCTGTAAAGATTACACAGCAATTTCATGTTTCCAAATCTTAATTAACCTCTAGAATCTGGCTAGCATATTCCCCCTCTTGGATGATTTTGTTCAAGACAAGAATGGTCTCTCATATCTACTGTAGGGGTTTACTATGGCTGTATCAAGCCCCTCCAGTTCAAACAGTTCATATGTATGTAGTATTTCCCTGGGATTTATCACACAGCTTTTAGTCAAGATGTCTCAATCAATATCAATGCCCCTAGCAAAGTGGTTAACAACAGTGTTTGAAACTGGTGGTAATCTGTACATTTAGTACTACCAGAAATGATGACTGACTATGAATCTGCATACCGCTAATCTAATGCACTATCATAACAATACAAGAGCTAACCACAATAACATTGTATAATTTCAATTTTTAGTCACAGTTACATCCGGTTATGTCAGTCATTCTTTAAATTAGAAAAAAAAAAAATGTGTGACAAGCCAAATGGTTTCCTAAACACCAGGAAACCATTTACTACACTGGGTGGTACCATGAAACCAAATTATGACGCCTGGTGGTTTATTGGGTAATTATGGCGGTCCAATCGGATTGAATCTGTGTAGGTTATATCCATGGGGTGGTTGGGGATTACTGCTCATGTAATGCCATTCAGCGATAAGTGAGGCTGGTCATTCTCATCTTAAATGCCAGGACTAACCTGCCTAGCCCTGGGCTCGTACGATCTGCTTGGGGCACCACAGGATTGGATGATGGATGGATGGATCTATCAAATAGTACTTTGGTTGGAATTTTCAGATCCATTATAAACTTAGGCAATACTGTATGTAAATATCCAGACAACCTGAAATTCCAGCAGAGTACTCATTTTCTGAATCTGGTAGACCGGTAGATTACTCAACTAATTTTATCAATTTCAACCCCTAGTTACCTCTGCCAAGGAGGGTATTTTTTGCTGGTGTTAGTTTGCTTCTTTGTTTCTTTGCTTGTCTGTCTGTCTGTTTGTTTGTTTGTTTGTCTGTCTGTTAGAAGGAGTACTCAAAAAGCTATGAACAGATTTTGATGAAATTTTGTGGAAGGGTGGGCCATGGGCCAAGGAAGAATTGATTAAATTTGGGGGCAGATCCAGATCCGGAGTATGAAATGAATTTCAATGAAATTTTGTTGAAAGGTGGACCATGGACCAAAAAAGAAATTATTAAATTTGGGGGCAGATCAGGATCCTATATCCACAGATCTGGATCCGGGATTACTCAAAAAGTTATGAATGAATTTTGAAGAAACTCTGTCGAAGGGTGGGTCATGGGCCAAGTGAAAAATGATAAAATTTTGGTGTGAATTCGGATCTGGATCTGGATCTGGAGTATCCCACACAGTATCTCCAAAAGTTCTCAATGAATTTCAATAAAATTTTGTGGAAAGGTGGGCCATGGACCAAGAAAGAATACATTAAATTTTGGGGTGGATCCAGGTCCTATATCCACAGATCCGGATCCAGGATTACTCGAAAAGTTATGAATGGATTTTGATGAAATTTTGTGGAAGGGTGAGCCATGGGCCATGGAAGAAATGATAAAATTTGAGGGCAGATCCAGATCCAGATCCAAAGTATCCCACAAAATATCACCAAAAGTTCTCAATGAATCTGAATGAAATTTTGTGGAAATGTGGGCCATGGACCAGAAAGAAATGATTAAATTTTAGAGGCGATCCGGATCCTACATCCACGGATCTGGATCCAGATCTATTTTAATGGCAATGGCATTGGCAGAGGTATGCATTCTCTGAGTGCTTTCTGGTTAAGAATGATACCCACCCTGGATGAGCGAGAGGTTAAGCCACTGGACGTAGAATGAGTCTCGGTACAGCGTAAGGACTTCATTGCTGAGAATACTGACCGGCAGCAGCAGCACCGCACCCAGGGACACAGACAGGCTGAATGTGCACAACCACAAACTGCAGACAAAAGGAGAAATCATTTCCCAAGTCAAAACCAGCAGGATGCAGTACAATATAGTACAATACTGTATAATGGAATGTGACTGAGGGGCAGAAATTGGCAAAAGGGACTATCTTATGAGCCTGCTCATAGTACAGTATTAAATTTTCCCCATAAATCATAAACTCTCACATCTACATTTTAGGCTCCATGGCCTGTGTGAGATGGACACAATAATCAATGACTAGGTTCACAATTATGTTACACAGTACAAAACCTTCAACAAATCTCAGGAGTGAAAATCTACCAAAATATAAAACTGACTTAATAAAACTCTACAGTACATTTCATTACCTCTTATACAACAACAATAATAAAGCTCTCTACATTAACGTACTTAATTTCCCAAACTGACAATTCCATATTAGCCATTTTTTTTAAATATAATAAAGTGGAAATGCATAAACAACAAAGACCTACTGTAACTCCACAGGGATCACAGAAACCATGTGCCTGGTATTCATCTCCCTTGCTTCCTCCTCCCTGTACCAGTATTCATCTGCTCCTCAGTGATCACCAACTCTCCACACCTTCCTTATCCCTCCATAATTAACCTCATCCTCACCCCTATTCCACACCTCACTGACCTACCCCCCCCCTCACCTAATCCACACCTCACTGACTCCTCCACCTACTCTACGTAATCCCAGCGACCCTCCCTCTATTCCACATAACTTGACTGATCCCTCTCTACTGATTTCCCCTTCCCCCCCTTTCCTTCAATTCCACACCTCACCAACCCCTCCTCTATTTCCCACCTCACAATCACCCACATTCACACCTCATCCCACCCATATTCACATACCCTACCCTCCAAACCTCCTCTACTCCACATAACCACACCCTCCCTCCTGCTACTCCACATAATCTTACCCTCCATGCCTCCCTTAAACTTCACATAACCTCAATGACTCTTCCTCTGCTCCACACAGCATTAACCCACTCTACCTCTTCCTCTACTCCATGCAGGCTAACCTCACATTTCACCTTTCCCATTACCCCACAAAACTCCACCCTCCACCACTCCTATATCACATACCTTCACCCTCCACTCCTTCAAATATTCCACCAAAATTCATCCTCTACCCCTCACTCTATTCCATGTCCCTTCACCATTCACCTTTCCCTCTACTCCACCTATCCACATCCTCAATCCCTTCCTCTTGACCTCAACCTATACTCCACATAAGCTCACCATCCTCCCCTCTCTAGTACACACATCCTCCAACTTTTCAAATACCTGACCTAGCCTCACCCTTCACTCTCTCCCTCGACTCCACATATCCTCCTCCTCTCTTCTTTCAAACACTTCACCTAACCTCACCCTCTACCCTTTCAAATACATCACCAAACCTCACCCTTCACTCTCCCTCTACTCCACATATCTTCACCCTCCACCCCTTCAAATTAAATACCTAACCTCACCATTTACCTCTCTCTCGACTACATATTAATAATCTCACCATCCACCCCTCCCACTTCACCTAAGCACACCCTCAATCCCTCCCACTACTCCACCTAAGTACACCCTCAATCCCTCCCTCTACTCCCCCTAAACTTATCCTCCATCTCCATTCCATCTAACCTCACTCTCAGTTCTTTCAAATAACCTAACCTCACTCTCAATCCCTCCCTCTACTCTACCCTTAACCCACCCCTCTACTCCACAAACTTCTCCCACTACGTCTCTCCTTCCTCCATTCCTTCCCCTATCTCTACTCCACTTCAACACAGCCAACACCACTCACTCACGAGGCGGCATAATAAACACAAACAGACGTTAAGAACTCAGTCATCTCTGTTTACAACGGACACGATACCAGATACGCTACCATACTCACAGTTCAGGGTCAACTGCTACCTTCACTCTCGTATAGAGTTCGATGAGATAGTTTAGCATTTTCAATAAGTTTTATATTTCATACCTCCAGTTTACTGATATTTACTTTAAATTTTATTTTCACTCTCCTCTTCCTCATCCTTCTCAACTCCTTCCTCTCTTAGCCTAGCATTCCCATCCCCCTCACAAGGTCGAAAGATCTCACCCACCTTCCCTCCCGACTACTCACCCGTCCTCCCGTTCCATCCTCCCCTTACGTCTCTCGTCGTCTCTCTTCCTCCTCCTCCCCTCCCTACTCCTTATCCCTCCCTCCCGTTACGTTCTCGCTTGCCATCTGGTAGACGAGAGTTCGAGCCTGGCTCAGGCTGCGAAAAGTTTCACTGACGAAGTGGGTGGTTACTGTCCCCCTTGAGCAAGGGGATGGGTGTGTGCGTGTGTGAAGGTCACAGCCTTACCCTTAGATCGGACTTTTTGAGCTCTCAGCTCCCTTCCGGGAGGGTAAAAGCTGACGATCATGACCAGCAACTGACCCTGACCGACCCAGTGAATTACATGCACGCACGCACGCACGCACGCACATGCGTGCACACACACACACACACACACACACACTGGAACGGATACTGCTAAAACATAGAAAAGCAGAGTGAACTGATGCCCCAAGGTCACAATCCAGCCCCTACTGCTAAAACCACCCACACCCATACCCTACCCCACCAGTACCACCCCTTCACTCCACTGCCCCTATCCAAAGGTATACCCTGTATCACTACCACTATCACACCTCCAACCTTCCACCTTCCACCAACTCCAACACTGTCCTTGGCGCTTCAATCAGATTTTAAAGTTTAGCCTAACTCCATCCTACCTGATCACTCCTCAGTCACTATTACAGCTTTTACTGATACCATCACCATATTATACTACAACAATCCAAAAACTTTTACTTTGTATCACTGACACATTTACAACACAACAGTACTCTCAACTCCAGAGCTACTCTCTCAATTTCTCGAAAACCTTTACTTTAACATTACCTCCACCCTACTATGCGTTCAGTCATTACCACAACCTTACTTCTACTCTCACATTTTCCTTCTCCATGTGTCAACATCGCTATCGCTTACACCAGCACCACAATTCAACCTTCATCGATTCTACCTCTACCTTAACTTCAGCTACAAACACCATCACCATTACCTAGTCACTAACCTTCTCTATCATCAGTGCTTGTTTTTATCACAAAAACTATTAAAACTACCCTTATTATTGACATGATCTTGTCATAACCCTTTAAATACCAATGATATCATCACAGTTTGTATCAACACCAAAGCTACCTATTGTACTTTTTCTTCTCATCACCAACAATGGGCGTTACGTTACTCGTACCATACACAGGCCTAAATTATCCAGTTCCTATACATATCACCCTTACCATGAGCAAAACAACAAGAACAACACTATCATTATCTTTATTACAGACACCACTAGTGCTCGTTTCATTCCACTGACGCAACTCCTGCTCCCACCATAACCTAAGAATTATTTAAAATGACACAACCTCAATCCTGATCATTATCACTAGAGCACACCGTCTACTTCCACAACCACCACCGACAACCAAAACCAAACCATCGTTCAACAGCACATTCGCTACACAATCAATCTCCACCACCACACAACCAACATAACTAA
>JAGKTI010005704.1:20644-42302 GCA_018397915.1 Birgus latro | reverse complement strand
TCAAGCAGCTTGGTAAAGTACTTTTTCCTACCATAGCAGGAGCACCATCCATTGTAACTGCAAAATTTTTTCTAAAGTTAACACATCGGCCCTCAAAATGGTCAGTGAACGTTTTCATTATATCCTTTCCCTTGGTAGTGTCATTCATAGGTTTAAGACAGCACAGCTCCTTGTGTATCTGTGTGTCACTATACCTGGCAGAGATAGCCAACCAGGGAATGTCATTTATATCCACACTTTCATCCAGGGCCACGCTGAACACAGATGCATTTGTTAAAGCAACAGTTTGTTGCTAACTTAAATTGGCAGACGTTTCTGAAATGCGCCTTTCCACGGTTCTAGCAGAGACAGGCACGTTATCGTTGAGATGATAATATTCTTATTTGACATGCCGTCAAATATATAACTCTTCAGAGCAGTCCATGAATGCATCTTTTATATAATCTCCATCAGTGAAAGGTTTTCCATGTTTGCAATACACAGAACTAATTTGTAACTTGCTTCAGTTAAGTTATTTTTGTTAGCACACAGGCTCTTCAACACACTGCTTTGTTTTTCATATCTGGATACTACTTTCTTAATAGCCTCAGCTTTGTCTGCATTGTCCTTGAAAGCTTTCTCATGTTTTGTTTCAAAGTGTCTCTTGACACTCGTTGTGCAGCACACAACATTCTCACAGCAGAGCGTACACATAGCACGATCATTCTGCTGGTTAAATCCAATGTCGTTTGTCCATTATGCCTGAAATGACTGCACATCAAGCTTGGCTTTCTTGGCAGTAGGCATTGTAACCGTATCTCCGACACTTGTGGCAACTACAAGGTGACTGAGCAGCTGCCTGACCCGTCACCAGTGGCCATTCATAACACTGCACATTCTGTTCTTAACACTGCACAACACTGTAAATTCCCATGTGGACTAGTTCTGAGTTATTGCTGTTTATTCATAAAAAAAAAAAAAAAAAATTCACTGTCAGAGCCAGAGAGTAGGTGTTGCAGGTGGCCCAGGGGTGCGTTGCTGGGACGTGGTGATGGGCTACCCACTAAAGACAACCCTGAAGATAGCTGCAAATTCACGTCCAGTGGAGACTCCACCGTGGCTGATGTGCTGGGCTGTGGCTTGCAGGTAGAAGGCAGGTCTTGGTGAGGCAGTGTGTGGAGCCAGGGCTGGGTACAGTTGGGGTCATGTGCCTGAAAAAGGTGTCATTAATTGATTGACATAAGGAATGGTGATTCAGGCAATTGATGATGTTAAAACCGCGCACTTTCTCCACAAGTCCCAGGGGCCCCATCTCCCTGTCGTAGTCTGGGTGTTCCAGGTAGTCAAGAATGAAGCCGATGTGCCCCCGGAGTGCGCTCATCTTGGAGATGGCTGGAGTAGTGGCTCTCAGAGAGGAGTCCGCGCCATCGTTGCTGTCCTCGTTGGAATCTTCCAGCTGGGTACTAGTACCTGCAACAGATGCAATCTCGATATTAGACATGATCTGATACCCAGGATTACCCTCATTGCCATCCAGCCACTCACGCACTTCGTCCATATCCACCTCATCGCCAGCTTTCCACTGAGGGGGGTCACCTTGACATGGTGGTGGGGCTTGATTCGTGGCTGGCAGTGTCACCTACTCTGGAGGCATGCCTACCTTTGTAGGGTTTGGCATCTGTTGGCCTTGTGGACCAAGCATCCCCAACATCACTGGTTGAGGAGGCCTGCTGATGTTGTTAGTCCTTGCCCATCAGCCATCTAGGGCAGGACTGTTGCCTCCCCACGTGTTTGCTGTGAGTGGCATCCCGTAATGGGGTTGAGCGATACTGCACGGTGCGCCCTGCAGCTAGCAATACACCTCTTTGGTCTCTTATTCAGGCTAGACAGGTGGTCTGGTTGGGCCCAACCAGGTCAGTCGGCTGGTCATGCATTGGCCAGGGTCAAGTGAGCACTGGGGGACCTGGTGGCTCCTATCATCCTGGAGTCACCCTTGTCCTGGTCCCCCAGTGGTTACCTGTGTATACTCCTCTGCTACCCCTGGGGTCATCAGTGGTTCTTTCCCTGACATATGGCCTCCCCCTGTTGTACTCCTTGGTGGGTGGGGGGGTAGGGGAATGAAGTCATATGTTGCTTATGATGGCTTGCTCCACACATCCCCGACATGGCCTGAAGGATGACAACCATATATCTGCCCCTGGACTTCCCTATGACCCATCTAATGCAAAGGTTCCGTCTTCTAACTCTGATTCACTTATTATTATATTGGAACCTTCTCAACAACTGGCTCATTCAAAATCTCATAGGGCATTTGGTCCTACTCATACTATTCCATCACCACGTGAGGACTCGCCTGGCTTTTATGAACCAGCCCATTTTGCTTGGTACCTGGTGATCCGTGCAGTGGAGGGTGTCCCTGTGGCAGACTTGAATATTTTTGAGGTGTACCGCACTATTGTTTCTGCTTGTGGTAGAGAACCAAAAATGTCTATCACAACAGGATGGGAACCTCTTTGTGGAAGTTACCTCTCAAGAAGAGAGAGATCGAGTCTGTGCTCTGTCTGAAGTATCTGGGGCCTCTGTTATGTTCTCGCCGCATCCCACTTTCAACTAATCTCGTGGGGTGGTCTACTCGAGAGAGTTGCTCCGGTACTCAGAACAAAAAATTCTTGAGGAACTGAAGGTCTGTGGTGTCATTAAAGTTGAAAGATTCCATAAGAAGATTGATGGTATCCTTTTGCATACACCCTCTCCTTTGTTGATTTTCAGTGCCTTTCAGCTTCCCTCTTCCATTAAGGTTGCTTGGATGTCTTTAAAGGTGAAGCCATATGTACCCAGTCCAAGATGTTGTTATCACCGTCAAAAGTTTGGCCACGTCAGTAAATACTGTCGTAGACTATTGCAAGGGCTTCCTGTGATATGTGCCCATGAGGATCTAAATTGTTCTGGTATGGAGACTGTGTCAATTGTGGGGGTGACCATGCAGCTACCTCCAATTCCTGTGACAGATACAAACTTGAGCATGAGGTCTTGTCTCTGCGCACTCGTGAGAGGCACAGAGTCATGTCTATGTATATTTGACCTGGAGTTTCCTTCGCTTCAGTTCCATAATGGTCCATCCAGTCAGGTCGTCATTCTGGTGGTGGTGAACAGGATTCTCGACAACTTGAGAGCCCAGGTACTCGGTCTACCTCCAGTGTGTCTGATAGGATGCTGATTCCCTCGGTGCCCATCAGCAACAAATTTTCAGCTTTCGGAGACACTGCCGATGGAGAAGGCACCTCAGCTAGTACCCCCAGGAGTATGTTTAAGAATATCTCCATGATTCTTTCTGAACTTGTGCGGGGTGAGGTACATAACCCTCTTCGGTCCTCCTCTAAATGTATTCGGGAATCCCCTGAGTCATTGACAGATGTTCCCCCAACTAAAGCTTCTCATGCTGGTCAGAGTGGCCCCCCTGTTGGTGCTATTGTCCCTGTCGTTGCCACCGAGTTGGATGGTGTCACTATGGACCCAGACCCCAAGTATCCCCACTACGGCCAGGGACAAAGTCTCCCACTGCTTCTAAGGATCCCAGCCATGTTGGGTACACTGCTAGTCGTACTCCTCCTCCTGATGGCCCTGCCTGCTCTGATCCAGCTGAGGCAGCTTGCAGTCCCCCTACCAAGACATCTCTTGCTCCACCACAGAAGAAGACCATTGTCTGGCCTTCTTCTTCCTCCACTTTGCCGTCTTGAAAATCAGGTACTTTGGATTCCTTGTCCAGGGGGTTAGCTGTGGTGAAGAAACCTGTTAGCCCGAGGCGTCCTGTCGACGTATGGGTACGTCACAACGTTTTGTCACAGCTATACCCATTGACATACCGGTACATTGCATAGTTGCAAGGTTCATAATTTGCAAAATTTTCAAATCTCGTGCTTGATCTTGGGTACGTAGGTGCAGGAGACCTTCCCCTATCTGCCACCAGGCGGGGACACTCGGCGACCCGGCGTGACCTGTGTGTGGCCGCACCTCGTTCACTCACCTGTTAGCAGTGACCCAGGTCAGACATGGTGTGCCGAGGTCTCTCAGAGGAACAAATCCAAGCTACCCTGGATGCCTTCACAGGCGACAATGATTCGCCTTTCGATGATGAGGTGGCAGACAAAGATTATGTGCAACCAGAGGAGGAGGAAAGTAGCAGCAGTGATGAGGAGGTCCCGTCACCGAGGAAGCGGCATTACGTGACATATCATGCCGCTAGAGAGGGCCAGCCAGCACCAAAACATCGTACTATAAACTCTCTGCAGCCCCTATTATGTGATGTGGAGCCGGAAAGCAAGGATGAGGATGAGGAGGGAGCCGTGGGACGTGCTGCCATGTGCTACGGCCGCGAGATCATCGCTCATCGCGGCCCCGAGTGGACAGGTATGGGCCTAGTGTTTAATTTGGGGAGGGCGGAAGTGGCGTTGAGGGAGTAAGAAGTGAAATTGAAAGTGTAGGGGCGGTAATTGAAACGGAGAGTGGCGGGAGTGAGTTATCGCACTCACATGGTGGTGTGAGGCAGGGGAGTGCCTCACGTGGGGTGCTGAGGGAGCGGGGTGAATCACGTGGTGTGGTGATGGAGCGGGGAGCTGAGGAAGAGCCCCTCCCCAGCACATCTTATGCTCCCCAATATGCTCCCCAATATTCCCGAACTTCCTCCCCACAGCTCTCTGATGTTCCCCAAGGCCGTAAGGGTAATGGAAGGGGTAAGGGTAAAGGCAGAGGGAAGAGGAGTGCGAGTGGGGAAGCCCTCTGCTCTCCTCCTCCCCAACTTCCCCCACCAGCATCTCCTCCCCACCCCAACGATGTGGGCGACGGTAATGTTACTTGGAATTGGGAAGATGGGAGTGATCTCCCATCATTCACCCCTTCACTGAGCAGGGGCACGCTGGCTGCACTGCTCCTGGTATTCACCGTGGTTCAACCAGGCTGGATTTTTTCCACCTGTTTTTCGATGAGGGTTTTATGGAGCAGATTGTGGAATAAACCAACCAGTTTGCAAGCAGCCAGTGGCGTGAGAGTGAACAACTGAGCACAAGGAGCAGGCATTCCATTTCTACGATTACCCTCTCTCCCTGGCAGAGATGTTCATATTTTTTTCCCTGGTGCTTTTGATGAGTGTTTTACGTAAAAACAGAATTCCTTCATAATGGACTATGGACCCTCTCATACAGACACCTATCTTTGGTAAGATCATGAGCCGTAATCGGTTTCAGCAAATTCTCAGCCACCTCCACTTTTACAATGCTGATGATCCTGCCAATGTAAATAACACTGATAAGATGAGGCAAATTAGGTTGGTTTTTGATCACCTATGGCAAATATTCTGTTCCTCATCGTATCCCTATAGAGACCTTGTCAGAGACAAGTCTTGTGTTGTGGAGAGGCAGTATATCTTTTCGCCAGTATATACCCAGCAAAAGGCACCGATTTGGGTTCAAGATCTTTATGTGTGACTGTAGGACTGGTTATGTGCAAGACAGTCTTGTAAACCGGTGCACAGACTGACATAATAGAAGATAGCAGTATTGGACTCTCGGAAGCAGTGGTGAAGACAATGATTGAAGAGTACCTTCATCGTGGTCACATCCTCTACCTCGATAACTGGTACACTAGCCCTCTTCTCGCTCATTATCTACACCTGCATGACATGGGACTCTGTGGTACCGTCAAGGTAAACCAGCAACCGGCGTCACATGGTCAAGGTCGGGCGGAAACTAGACAAAAATGAGGTGGTGGTCTTCAAGGCTGACAACATCCTAGCAACAGTGTGGAACCACAACAGAGAAGTCTGCCTCTTGTCCACGATTCACCGCCCCTTGATGCACCGCACAGAGTCCGTGGATTACCGCAGCGAGAGCAGGCGCCGCATCTTGAAACCTGAGTGTGTGCTTGATTATAACATCAACATGTGGCTGGTGGACCAGTCAGACTCCATGATATCGAGTGTTGAGTGTGCCAGGACCACGTTGAAGTGGTACAAGAAGCTCTTCTTTCACCTGCTCGATATAACTGCCCTAAATTGCCACCACCTGCATGCCATGACAACAGGTATACAGAAAACCTTTGAAGGATTTGTCAGGGAGCTTGGCCGGGAGATTAGAGCCAAATATGCTGAAGAGAGAACACAGCAACAACCCCTCACTGCCCTTACTGCCCAAACTCCCCTGAGAATTTCCGCCTGCCACTTTGCCACTCCAATTCCTCCCCAACCAAACAGACCTAGGCCCCAACGCAGGTGTCATGTGTGTGGTAATTCCAGAGTGAGACCCCACACTCAGAGAAGAGACACCTGCTATGAGTGCTTTGAGTGTGACGTGGGTCTCTGCATTCACCCCTGTTTTAGGGAATATCACACGTTGATGCACTTCTGATATGGTGTAATTGTGATATGACGCTTATTGTCAGGAAAACATACGACATACAGACACTCAGTTTAATTATAAGGCCTGTAAATATATAACTACAGTAATAGTATAAAGTGGAAACCGGTGTAATGTTAGTTGAAAATTATTATGTAAGTGCATAAATATATTCTAAGTCGAAACATTCCTAGCGAGTGTATAAAGGTGCGATATTCTGATGCTCAGTGTAATTTTAAGCCCAGTAAATATGTAAATACAGAGATAGCCCGAGGACAGCAAATCACCCAGGGGGTTTAGGGTGGGTTCGTGGAATGTGGGAAGTTTGAGAGGAAGAGCAGGGGAAGTCGCTGAGGCTTTCAGTAGGAGGTGGTTGGATGTGGCATGTTTGCAGGAAGTCCAGTACAGGGGTGGATCAGCCAGAAAAATTGTTGGGAAGGATTGCTACTATAAGTTGTTTTGGCAGGGGGGAACTGACGGATATGGGGGTGTGGGTGTGTTGGTTGCAGAGAAATGGGTGGAATATGTCGTGAATGTTATGAGAGTAAGTGATAGGATATTAGTAGTGAAAATTTTGATCGGGCAGAATTTGATTTCAGTTATATCGGCATATGCTCCACAGGTAGGATTGGATGACGCAGAGAAGGATTGATTTTGGGATGATTTAATACGTGTAGTGAGTGGTATGGATGATGATGAGGTAGTGGTTCTGGGAGAGGATTTAAATGGTCATGTGGGTGAAGCAGCTCAAGGTTATGAAGGAGTCCATGGAGGATGTGTGTATGGTGTGAGGAATGCGGAAGGGAAAAGAATACTCGAGTTTGGGGAGGCTATGGACATGATTGTGTGCAACACACATTTTAGGAAAAGAATCAGCCGGTTGATTACGTACGAGTCCAGGGGAAATAGTAGTCAGAGAGATTATTTTCTGGTCAGGAGGGTTGGTAGGAGATTAGTGAGGGATGTTAAAGTTATAGGAAGCGAGGAGTGTGTGCAGCAGCACAAACTGTTGATTTGTGACATGGTGCTTAAGGAACAAGTGATGAGAAGGAGGACATATGTACCTAGGAGGAAAATATGGAAGCTGGGAAACCAATCAGTAAGGGATGCCTTTTATAGTGAGATGAGGAGAGTGGTGGCTGAACAGGAAGCCACCGATAGAGGTGTTAATGAACAGTATAGAGCCTTTAAGAACAACCTCTTGCGAGTTACCAATGCAATATGCGGTTGGACAAGAGGCCCACCAAGACATAAAGTAACTTGGTGGTGGGGTGAGGGTGTAGAAGCTGCAGTTAAGGAGAAAAGAAGGCTTCTCCTGGAATGGAAGAATGGTGGTAACAGGGAGGAGTACTTGGCTGCCAAGCACTGGGCTAGAAGAGAGGTATACAGGGAGAAAGGAAAAATATGATCTTTAGGGTGGAAATCAGGTGAAGAGGGATAATCGGGACATTGTAGGTGAGCAGTGTGTGAAGAATGATGATGGAAGGGTATTGGTGAACAGTGAGGATATTAAAGATGCATGGAGAGAGCATTATAGCCGATTGTTGAATGAGGAGTTTGATTGGGATAGAGAAGGTTTGGAGCCCGCTGATCCAGTGTTTGGCCCTTGGCCTTTGATTGACGCTGCTACTGTGAGTGAGGCTATAGGCAGGATGCGGGTGGGGAAGGCAGCAGGTGTGTCTGGGTTGACTGCCGAAATGTTGAAGGTCTCAGGAGATACTGGGGTGAGGTTAGTCACTGACCTGATAAATAGGATTATATATGAGTGTGTTGTCCCAGATGATTGGCTGAGGAATGTAATTGTAAATGTGTACGAAGGAAAGGGTGATGCCCTGGAAAGGGGAAATTATAGAGGTATAAAGCTCTTAGATCAGATAATGAAAGTAATGGAGAGAGTTCTAGAAGGTGTGATTAGAGAAGGAGTGAATATCGATGAGATGCAGTTTGGGTTTATGCCAGGCAGGGGGACCACTGATGCCATATTCATTGTTCGTCAGGTTCATGAAAAATATATTGGAAAGAAAAGGGAATTGTATTTTGTTTTTGTTGATTTGGAATAGGCCTTTGACAGAGTCCCTAGAGAGGTGGTGAAGTGGGCAATGAGATAGCTAGGGTTGGAGAAATGGCTGGTTAGGGTGGTTATGGCCATGTACATGGGTGCTCACACCCAGGTAAGAGTTAATGGAGCTTTGAGTGATGAGTTTTCCATGAATGTTGGTGTGCATCAGGGGTCAGTTTTGAGTCCCTTGTCGTTTATCATGGTGCTTGAAGCCCTCTCACGTGACTTTAGAGATGGACTCCCATGGGAGATGTTGTATGCTGATGATTTGGTGTTGATTGCGGAGAATGAAAATGAGGCGGAGGAAAGATTTAAGAAGTGGAGAGATGGTATGGGGTACAAGGGCTTAAGGGTAAATGCAGATAAAACAAAAGTGATGATATCTAGGGTTGGTGGCGGTACAATCAGAGAAGAGGGAGAGTGGCCATGTGCAGTTTGCCACAAGGGTGTGGGAAGTAACTCCATCTTGTGTAGTGTTTGTGATAAGTGGGTGCACAAGAGATGTAGTGGTATTAGAGGTAGACTGCGAGATAATGCTGATTTCATGTGTGCGGCGTGTCGGGGAGTGCAGTTGGAGATTGTTAGGCGTGAGAGGGTTGAACTTGCAGGTGAGTCTCCTGAGTGTGTGGAGGAGTTTTGTTATTTGGGAGACATGTTATGTGCTGGAGGTGGGGCTGGATATAGCTCAGTTGCTAGGGTGAGAAGTGGTTGGAAGAAGTTCAGGGAGCTGTTGCCTCTCCTGACATTGAGAGGACTCTCCTTACGTGCTAAGGGGTCTTTGTATGCAGCATGTGTTAGGAGTGTGATGCTGTTTGGTAGTGAGACCTGGGCAGTAAAGGAAGAGGATATTCGCAGGTTTAAACGTACAGAAATGACAATGATTTGGTGGATGTGCAGTGCGTCCCTGCGTGCAAGGCCTGGGGGGGCTGGGTTTATGATGGAAGAGTTGAGAGGTAGGATGGGACTGGAGTGTATTGGTGTTGTGATGAGGAGATGTAGGCTGAGGTGGTTTGGACATGTGGAGAGGATGGGGGATGATAACTGGGTACAGAGGATGAGATGTGTTAATATTGTGGGAGGGGTTGGGAGGGGTAGACCGAGAAAGACATGGGACGAGGTCATTAAGTGTGACTTAAGGGTTAAGGGACTGAACAGGGAGGCTGCCAGGGATCGAGCAGCGTGGAGAGCCGCCATTAGGTGACCAAGGCCGACGCATGCAAGCATGTTGGAGCCTTCAAAAACGAAAACGAAAACGAAAANGGTATTAGAGGTAGACTGCGAGATGATGCTGATTTCATGTGTGCGGCGTGTCGGGGAGAGCAGGTGGAGATTGTTAGGCGTGAGAGGGTTGAACTTGCAGGTGAGTCTCTTGAGTGTGTGGAGGAGTTTCGTTATTTGGGAGACATGTTATGTGCCGGAGGTGGGGCTGGAGTTAGCTCGGTTGCTAGGGTGAGAAGTGGTTGGAAGAAGTTCAGGGAGCTGTTGCCTCTCCTGACATTGAGAGGACTCTCCTTACGTGCTAAGGGGTCTTTGTATGCAGCATGTGTTAGGAGTGTGATGCTGTTTGGTAGTGAGACCTGGGCAGTAAAGGAAGAGGATATTCGCAGGTTTAAACGTACAGAAATGACAATGATTAGGTGGATGTGCAGTGCGTCCCTGCGTGCAAGGCCTGGGGGGGCTGGGTTTACGATGGAAGAGTTGAGAGGTAGGATGGGACTGGAGTGTATTGGTGTTGTGATGAGGAGATGTAGGCTGAGGTGGTTTGGACATGTGGAGAGGATGGGGGATGATAACTGGGTACAGAGGATGAGATGTGTTAATATTGTGGGAGGGGTTGGGAGGGGTAGACCGAGAAAGACATGGGACGAGGTCATTAAGTGTGACTTAAGGGTTAAGGGACTGAACAGGGAGGCTGCCAGGGATCGAGCAGCGTGGAGAGCCGCCATTAGGTGACCAAGGACGACGCATGCAAGCATGTTGGAGCCTTCATAAACAAAACGAAACGATATGGTGTGAAGGGGCGACTGAATAGTCCAAAATCACGATTAATCCGGCGGAAACAAAAAACAAGTACTGTTAGACTGATTTATTTACCGGTAAATATACACTTAACGTAGCAGAAGGACCTTACCAAATCTTTGCATATGCATCCTGCTTGTTTCTGTATTTTTCTAGTTTCTGTTTGGTAAATTTCTTTATCTTGCTGAAAAATTTCCTCCCTGTTATTATCGTCACGTTCCTGAAGCTGTACAGTCGTGTTCGTGAGTCCTGATACACATGTAGTTGTCTTGTCTGTTGTGTCCACCGTTGGTAGGATGTTGAACTATTTCACTTGTTAACCGACCAAATTATGTTCAGTTTATCAGGCAGTAAGCACAAAAGTTCCATATTCCAAAAGCAGTGAGCACTGCAATAGACAACAAACACACCTGTGTATCAGGACTCATGAACGCGACTGTACCTACGATTGTTTCCAGCACAGTGGAAGAACATATTCAAGTGTGGATTTCGTTTCCCAACTTCCAAACTGGAGATTAAGTTAGGTTAAATTATGAGGTGCAGTTAAGCTAAGTTAGGCTAGGTTTGGTTAAAAAATTGGGTTCAGAACAGTACCTTCCACCATTACGTTAACTAACAACAAGAATTGTCACATCGGCAGAACAGCTAAAAACAACCGGGAAACAGATTTAGCAAGAAATGTTTATTTGCCAACCCAGAAATAATCAGAAAAACATAACAGAATATCAGGATGAACTGATTTGGTATGATGATTTTACTGCTTACAGTAAAGCATTTGTTTAGCCCCCTCAGTGGCAGTGAGTTCAGAAATTTGCGTGCTCCCGTGGCAGGCCTTGGAACCATTTTTTCTAAGTTCTAAAATCAGTTTCTTTTTCTTACAGATGTGGTAAGACTTGTCTGGTACACTTTTTATTTTTTTTGTCCCTCAGCCCATCTTCTGATTTGCTATGAATCGTGAAAGAATAAAATTAGGGTGCATATTACATTAGCATTAAAACATATTGACGAAAACATCTGGGATGAAGTGACCGCCTGGCTGTTTGGGATGGTACAGCAGGTTTGTATAACCATACCAGTGACCTTCATTCCCTTCCCATAATTGTTCGCAGATTTTATAGCTCCCTAACTCAACGTCACTGACAACGGTGCAGTAATGCATTGTTCAAGGATGGCAGCTATGAAGGGGTTAGTGGAAATGCATAATTATTTGTATCAATACTGTCTCAAACATACACATAACAACGAACGAAGAATGAGCAGTAAATGTACACTCAGCTGTAAAGAGCAGAAATAACTGTATGCTCTGTGACTCTGTCGGTCCGAAATGTGTTGGGAACCGCGACATTGAACAAAGAATGTGGGATGATAACTTACGAGGAGACGTGAGACGAAAGTTTTTTTTTTTTTTTTCTGACTAGTAAACATTTTTGCTCCATTTCGTCCCCTAAGGTTGTGAAACCTATAAATTTTCGTGTAAGCATACAGCCTAATGATCTTGCCAAGTCAATTTATATTCCTCTAGTTTGTTTTCTGTGTTTTTCTGCCTATTTTGAGGGTGGTAAATTACCTTTCTCTTGCAGAAAGATTTCCTCTCTTATTATCATAATGTTCCTTAAGCCTTACCTACTATTATTTTCGGCATAATGAAAGAAACTTACTCAAAATTAAGGGGCATGTTACATTAGCATTTAAACATATCGGTGAAGACATCTGAGAGGAAGTGACCGCCTGGCTGCTTGCGACAGTAGAGTAGGGTCGTGTAAACATATTAGTGACCTTCGATCCCTTCCCATAATTGCTCACAGTTTTTTTTATAGCTTTTAACTCACCGTCACTGACACCGGTACAGTAAAGCATCGTTCAAGGCTGACAATTATGAAGGGGTTAATGGAATACATTATTGTTTGCATCAATACTCTCTCTCACACACACACACACTTGAGAACTAACAAAAGAATGAACATAATGTACACTTAACTGAAAGAGACAGAAATAACTATATGCTCTGCCAGTCTGAAATGGGAAGCTCAATATCTAACGAAGAAAGTGAAACTGAATGCTAACTTAGGAGAACACGTGAGATGGTAGAGTAATTTTTTTCTGATTAGCAGACATTTCTGTTCCATTTCGTCGCCTAAAATTGTGAAACCCATAAATTTTCGTCTAAGCATACAGCCTAAAGACTTTACCAGTTTAATTCATATTCCTCTAGTTTGTTTTCTGTATTATTCTACTTTGAATTTGGTAATAATTACCTTCTCTTGCTGAAAGATTTCCTCCTATATCATCACCACGTTCTTTAGGCCGTACCTACGACTGTTTCCGGCATAATGGAAGAAACTTATTCAACATAATAAGAAGTGGATTTCAATTAGAAGTGGATTTCGTGTCCCAATTCTCCAACTGGAGCCCAGGTTAGGATAAGTTAAATTATTAGGTAGTTAAGCAAGGTTAGGCTAGGTTAGGTTATCAGTCGCCTAACCAAACTCCACCTTGCCATCCATGTGATCGAGTTGTGAGCAGGAGGTGTGGGTGGGGAGACAGGGGTGTGGGTGGGGGGACAGACTCACGCTCGTTTACCCGTGCCTCGCTCGCTAGCAACCGGATGCTTCGTGTTTAAACCGGAGCTGTCGTATGAATAATTCTATATATTACTGTACCACTGAACCATTCAGTCACGGCCTGGATATATCGAAGGCTGGATAATCGAGCTTTCACTGTACAGTAAAACCTCGATATAACGGACTTCAGTAGACCGGAATTCGCTTTTATTGGACCCGAGGAGCTACCGGACTAAACTCCTATACACTGGAAAAAGTCCGATATAGCCAGAAAGCAGTCTGGACTGCCTGACAACTTCAGCTATGTTCACCACAATAAGACAAGTAAAAGACATGTTTTTCAGTGCACAGTACAGTATTATTATACCATTTGATTAATGTAGTGAAGATATAACACAGTACAATACTGCAATGGTGGTGAAAACCACTGATGCAATCCGGACTAATGTCTGATATATCGGAAAAAGTCCAGATTAGCAGGGGTAAGTCTGGATGTCGCTTTTATCGGAAAATCACATATTTCGGACTGGTCTGTGCCCCAATTAGTCTGTTATAGTGAGGTCTTACTGTATTAGTATAAAGTGGAAACGGGTGTAATATTTGTTGAAAATTATTGTGTCAGTGCATAAATATACAGTATTCTAAGTTGAAACATTCCTAGCGAGTGGATAAAGGTGCGATATTGTGACACTCAGTGTAATCATAAGGCCCATAAATATGTAAATATTAGTATTAAGTGGAAACGGGTGTAATATTTGTTGAAAATTATTATGTAAGTGCATAAATATATTCTAAGTTGAAACATTCCTAGCGATTGTATAAAGATGCGATATTCTGACGCTCAGTGTAATAAATAAGGCATGTTTATATGTAAATATTAGTGTAAAGTGGAAATGGGTGTAATGTTAGATGAAATTTATGATGTAAGTGCAAAAATATATTCTAAGTCGCAACACGAGTGGTAGTGAGTGTGCTTGCTACATGATTATGCACTAGCAGTGCGCTAAATATCATCGTAAGGATTGTAAATAGGTGAAAACATTTACATTGGGTGGAAAATGTTATAATGTCATTGAAAGAATAATATGAAACTAAAAAATGTAATGTATGTTGAAAGAAGAGTCATAGCGAGTGCGATGAGTATGCAGATATACGCTATCATTCGTTTCGTTTAGTTTTTGAAGGCTCCAACATACTTGCATGCGTTGGCCTTGGTCGCCTAATGGCTGCTCTCCATGCTGCTCGATCTTTGACAGCCTCCCTGTTCAGTCCCTTAACCCTTAAGTCACACTTAATGACCTCGTCCCATGTCTTTCTCGGTCTGCCCCTCCCAACCCCTCCCCCAATATTAACACTTCTCACCCTCTATACCCAATTATCATCCCCCATCCTCTCCACATGTTCAAACCACCTCAGCCAACCTCTCCTCATCACAACACCAATACACTCCAGTACCATCCTACCTCTCAACTCTTCCATCGTAAACCCAGGCCCCCCAGGCCTTGTACGCAGGGACGCACTGCACATCCACCTAATCATTGTCATTTCTGTATGTTTAAACCTGCGAATATCCTCTTCCTTTACTGCTCGGGTCTCACTACCATACAGCATCACATTCGTAACACATGCTGCATACAAAGACCCCTTAGCACGTAAGGAGAGTCCTCTCAATGTCAGGAGAGGCAACAGCTCCCTGAACTTCTTCCAACCACTTCTCACCCTAGCAACCGAGCTAACTCCAGCCCCACCTCCGGCACATAACATGTCTCCCAGATAACAAAACTCCTCCACACACTCAACAGACTCACCAGCAAGTTCAATCCTTTCATGCTTAACAATCTCCACCTGCCCTCCCCGACACGCCACACTCATGAAATCAGCATTATCTCGCAGTCTACCTCAAATACCACTACATCTCTTGTGCACCCATTTATCACAAACACTGCACAAGATGGAATTACTTCCCACACCTTTGTGGCAAACTGCACATGGCCACTCTCCCTCTCCTCTGATTGTACCGCCACCAACCCTAGATATCATCACTTTTGTTTTATCTGCATTTACCCTTAAGCCCTTGTACCCCATACCATCTCTCCACTTCTTAAATCTTTCCTCCGCCTCCTTTTCATTCTCTGCAATCAACACCAAATCATCAGCATACAACATCTCCCATGGAAGTCCATCTCTGAAGTCACATGAGAGGGCTTCAAGCACCATGATAAACAACAAGGGACTCAAAACTGACCCCTGATGCACACCAACATTCACGGAAAACTCATCACTCAAAACTCCATTCACTCTTCCCTGGGTGCGAGCACCCACGTACATGGCCATAACCACCCTTACCAGCCACTCTTCCAACCCTAGCTATCTCATTGCCCACTTCACCACCTCTCTAGGAACTCTGTCAAAGGCCTTTTCCAAATCAACTAAAACAAATTACAATTCCCTTTTCTTTCCAGTATATTTTTCCTGAAGCTGTCGAACAATGAATATGGCATCAGTGGTCCCCCTGCCTGGCATAAACCCAAACTGCATCTCATCGATATTCACTCCTTCTCTAATCATACCTTCTAGAACTCTCTCCATTACTTTCATTATCTAATCTAAGAGCTTTATACCTCTGTAATTTCCCCTTTCCAGGGCATCACCCTTCCCTTTCTACACATTTACAATTACACTCTTCAGCCAATCATCTGGGACAACACACTCATATATAATCTTATTTATCAGGTCAGTGACTAACCTCACCCCAGTATCTCCTGAGGCCTTCAATATTTCGGCAGTCAACCCAGACACACCTGCCGCCTTCCCCACCTGCATCCCGCCTATTGCCTCACTCACAGTAGCAGTGTCAATCAAAGGCCAAGGCCCAAACACTGGATCAGCTGGCTCCAAACCTTCCCTATCCCAATCAAACTCCTCATTCAACAACCGGCTATAATGCTCTCTCCATGCATCTTTAATATCCCCACTATTCACCACTACCCTTCCTTCATCATTCTTCACACACTGCTCACTTACAATGTCCCGATTATCCCTCTTCACCTGATTTGCCATCCTAAAAATCATATTTTTCCTTTCTCCATGATTTAGATTATCAAGTAAAAGTCTCTGTGACTCAGACTTCGCCCAGTATACCTCTCTTCTAGCCCTGCGCTTGACAGCCAAGTACTCCTCCCTGTTACCACCCTTCTTCCATTCCCGGAAAAGCCTTCTTTTCTTCTTAACTGCGACTTCTACACCCTCATCCCACCATCAAGTTACTTTATGTCTTGGTGGGCCTCTTGTCCAACCGCATATTGGATTAATAACTCTCAGGAGGTTGTTCTTAAGGGCTCTATACTGCTCATTAATGCCTCTATCTACGGCTCCCTGTTCAGCCACCACTCTCCTCATCTCACTATAAAAGGCATCCCTTACTGATTGGTTTCCCAGCTTCCATATTTTCCTCCTAGGTACATATGTCCTCCTTCTCATCACTCGTTCCTTAAACACCATGTCGCAAATCAACAGTTTGTGCTGCTGCACACACTCCTCGCTTCCTATAACTTTAACATCCCTCACTATCCTCCTATCAATCCTCCTGACCAGAAAATAATCTATCTGACTGCTATTTCTCCCGGACTCATACGTAATCAACTGATTCATTCTTTTTCTAAAATGTGTGTTGCACACAATCATGTCCATAGTCTCCCCATACTCGAGTATTCTTTCCCCTCCCGCATTCCTCACACCACATGCACATCCTCCATGGACTCCTTCATAACCTTGAGCTGCTTCACCCACATGATCATTTAAATCCCCTCCCAGAACCACTACCTCATCATCACCCCTACCACTTACTACACGTTTTAAATCATCCCAAAATCTATCCTTCTCTGCGTCATCCAATCCTACCTGTGGAGCATATGACGATATAACTGAAATCATTTTCCTACTGATCAAAATTTTCACTACTAATATCCTATCACTTACTCTCATAACGTTCATAACATATTCCACCCATTTTTCCGCAACCAACACTCCCATACCCCCATATCCGTCAGTCCCCCCTGCCAAAACAACTTACAGTAGTGGCAAATCTTCCCATCAATCTTTCTGGTTGATCCACCCCTGTACCGGACTTCCTGGAAACATACCACATCCACCCACCTCCTACTGAATGCCTCAACGACTTCCCCTGCTCTTTCCCTCAAACTTCCCACATTCCATGAACCCACCCTAAATGCCCTGGGTGATTTGCTGTCCTCAGGCTTGCTTTGATGCTTATACTTGTAAGTCATAGTCGATAAGATAAAGGGGGGTAAACATTCCAAATGTGCGACCCATTGCACTGTCCTAGGTCCGGGCAATGGATCTGGGACCCCTAGCCCACCAGCTTACCAGTGGCTGTGGTAGTGGCCTCGGGGCACCCTGCCAGGACAGCTGCAGGGACACCCTCCAAGTGCGCCTTGGCACTGCAACTGCCCCGCCGTTATACACCCACTGATAGGGCAGCCTCCTGGGGTGCTACTCCCAGGTTCGGGCCCCTCTCTATTGAGTGGAAGTGGCAGCCTGGGAACCACAATGCCCTGTACCCTCTAGCACAGGCTCGAGCCCCATCTCGCCCCGGACCCATGATCTATGCCGGCGGAACCCCCGTCACGCCTCCCCCCAAAAGTCCGCCACTAGGTAGCGGAGGTAAAGTTATCTGGCCGCATGCCCTTGCTGGCATCAACCCCTGTAACGTAGTGGGATACGTTGTGTGTTATGTAATGCGCATGTGGTGTTGTGCATAGGATAGGTAGAGGAAATGTTTGGGAGAGTTTGCTGGTTTACTCTCCATGTTACTGTCACAATGAAAAGGTCAGAAATGGGGGATGGTTACGTAGCTAGTGAAACAGGAGCTCCAGCTCTCCCTATCACCAGCATTCCCCTTCCCCTCAGGAGTACCACCCTGTTCGGCCCCTGCTACACCCTCCTCACTATGCTAAATATCATCGTAATGAATGTAAACAGCTGAAAACATTTACATAAAGTCAAAAATGGTAAAATGTCATTGAAGCAGTACTATGGAAGTAGAGAAAATGATATGTTTCCTGAAACAAGACTCTTGGTGACTCAGTGTTACGATAGTGACCAAACTCGCTATGCTCGTGCAGTGGAGCAGTGCTTATTTTTCGTATATATCTCGTTGAAAACCCTTATATTGTTGTTCTGATTGTTTATTAATTCCAAATCAATAAATGTAGACGTGTTCTTTGTTGTTTCTCCCAAAGTTACCTACCATAGAAAACATAAGAGCCAGACACGTCAGTGACAGAACACGATACCTGCTCCAGGGGAGCTCACCTGTTCTAACTACTTCTGGACCCAGGTAATCACTTTCTTGTTGATTTTCCTTTGTTTCCTAACAAAAGCGGTTGTTTTAGCCCCAAAAAATTTTCCCCAAAATTGCTCAGGACTGGGGGGTATCGGAGGGGGGAAATCAGTCGGGACGTGACGGGTTAAACCTAACCCTCGGCCAAGTACACGGAAATTCATCAAGGTTCCCAGTGTCCAGAAATCTGTTACTGGAAGTACCCTAATGTAATTCCACTACATAATGGGATCTGTAATTCAATGGATCTGTCGTGGTTTACGTGCTAGTTAGGAGGAATTGCGAAGTCTTATTACCCGCTTTTCGCCAATATGCATATGTTGTGTCATGGCTGAAGGCGGTTGTAGGTCTATACTTTGTTGTGGAGGAAAATATGTTGTAGATATAACCTCAGAGAGGAGTTAAAGATGAATTGTGATTGATCATAGTTTTTATTGTGAGACAGTTACTTGAATAAAAGTTAAGAGCTCGGCATGACCCTTGTAGCCTATGGTTAGTAGTAGTGCTAGTTGCCGTCCTCCTACTCTACTCTCTACTCTGCTCTCCTTATGTTCCTCCCTCTTTGCTCTTTCGTTAATCTGAATCTGGTCCCGTCCTTTCTGGTGTAAGGAAAGCCTTGTCACGTGGAATATGCATGCCCTAGATCATTCTAGAACACTGTATGTGTGTAACTCACCGGGTCGGTCAGGATCACTTGATGGTCGTGATCGTCAGCTTTTACCCTCCCGGAAGGGAGCTGAGAGCTCATATAGTCCGATCTATGGGCAAGGCTGTGACTTTCACACATGCACACACCCATCCCCTTGCTCAAGGGGGACAGTAACCACCCACTTTGTCATTGAAACTTTTCGCAACCTGAGCGAGGCGCGAACTCCCGTCTACCAGATGGCAAGCGAGAACGCTACCACTGCGCCAGCGAGCGGTGTGTGTGTATGTATGTATGTGTCAGCTTCCCACGGTACAAAAGTGTAAACTCTGTTACTTCCTATTGTGAGCTGGTCAGGTAACACCTTGCAATCTCCCCACTTCCTTGTTTCTCACTCTCTAGCCTCCCATGCTACTTATGCTATTTATGTATTGTCTTATAATAATGTAGGAGCCATCTCGAAATGAATGGATCTTGAATTTGGCTCTCTTTCGTATTGTTTTTTTGTTTTTTCTTGGAAGGAACAGTATGCGGGCCCATGGCCTTTGGTTCCTTCTTCCTTGCATTAAAAAAAAAAAAAAAAAAAAGACATGCATTCAGGAGACACTGTTTGGAGATGCTGCTCCTTCCGGTCCTCCTGGTTACCATGTATTTTATTCTGATCCTCTTCCTGGCCAAGGACATCATGGTGGTACTGCAATCCTAGTTTGCTGTGATGTCCCATTCACTTGTCTGCATCTTTCAACTCCACTGCAGGCTGTTGCCATTCGGATTTTCCTTCGCCGCCAGTGTATGGTGTGTAGTCATTATCTCCCTTCAAGTGCTTCTGTTGAGAGGGTAGATCTTGCCCAGCTAATTCATGACCTTCCATCTCCCTTTCTTTTACTGGGTGATCTGAATGACTGTCACCCACTGTGGGGTGACAGTGTGACCAACCCTAGAGCTGCTATGCTGGCTTCTTTTGTGGAGGATGAGGAGTTGGGGGTGTTCAATTCAGGTGAGATGACATACTTTCATAATCAGACTGGTGTTTTCACGGCCATTTAATATGTCTCTGTGTTCAGCTACTTCCATTTTGGAATCAGACTGGTGTTTTCACGGCCATTTAATATGTCTCTGTGTTCAGCTACTTCTATTTTGGATTTTAAGTGGGGTGTATTTCCAGATTTGCATGGCAGTGACCACTTCCCGATTACTTTAACCTCTGCTGAATGTGAGCCACAGTGTCATCTTCCTCGCTGGCGACTAGACAAGGCGAACTGACCACTCTTTACAGAGTTATGTTCCACTGACCACACTGTGGTTGATTTTGGTACTGCTGATGAGGCGGTGGCATATGTAACTGATGTAATTCATTCATCAGCCCTTTTATCTATTCCAAAGACTTCTGGTTGTTTTCCTAAACGTCCAGTTCCCTGGTGGACCCCTGAATGCACCTCTGCAATGAGGGCCAAACGGATCGCCTTCTCTCAGCTTCACCACCATCGTACAGTCACTCAGCATTTGGTGGCTTTTTGGAGGACGCGTGCTCATGCACGTCGCGTATTAAAGGAGGCCAGATGTGCTTCATGGTGGGAGTACGTTTCCTCCCTTCACTCGGGGACTTCTCTCACCCAAGTGTGGAACCGGGTCAGAAAAGATTTCTGGCAAATTTTTTGTTCCTTCCCCTCCTGTTTTATCTGATGCTGATCTGAATGACTGTCACCCCACAGTGGGTGACAGTCATTCAGATCTAAATCATGAAGGAAGGAAAAATATGGTTTTTAGGGTGGCAAATCAGATGAAGAGAGATAATCGGGACATTGTAGGCGAGCAGTGTGTGAAGAATGATGAGGGAAGGGTACTGGTAAACAGTGAGGATATTAAAGATGCATGGAGAGAGCATTATAGTCGGTTGTTGAATGAGGAGTTTGATTGGGATAGGGAAGGTTTGGAGCCAGCTGATCCAGTGTTTGGGCCTTGGCCTTTGATTGACGCTGCTACTGTGAGTGAGGCAATAGGCAGGATGCGGGTGGGGAAGGCGGCAGGTGTGTCTGGGTTGACTGCCGAAATGTTGAAGGCCTCAGGAGATATTGGGGTGAGGTTAGTCACTGACCTGATAAATAGGATTATATATGAGTGTGTTGTCCCAGATGATTGGCTGAAAAGTGTAATTGTAAATGTGTACAAAGGGAAGGGTGATGCCCTGGAAAGGGGAAATTACAGAGGTATAAAGCTCTTAGATCAGATAATGAAAGTAATGGAGAGAGTTCTAGAAGGTATGATTAGAGAAAGAGTGAATATCAATGAGATGCAGTTTGGGTTTATGCCAGGCAGGGGGACCACTGATGCCATATTCATTGTTCGACAGCTTCAGGAAAAATATATTGGCAAGAAAAGGGAATTGTATTTTGTTTTTGTTGATTTGGAAAAGGCCTTTGACAGAGTCCCTAGAGAGGTGGTGAAGTGGGCAATGAGAAAGCTAGGGTTGGAAGAGTGGCTGGTTAGGGTGGTTATGGCCATGTACGTGGGTGCTCACACTCAGGTAAGGGTGAATGGAGCTTTGAGTGATGAGTTTCCCGTGAATGTTGGTGTGCATCAGGGGTCAGTTTTGAGTCCCTTGTTGTTTATCATGGTGCTTGAAGCCCTCTCACGTGACTTCAGAGA
>JAGKTI010005704.1:0-20267 GCA_018397915.1 Birgus latro | reverse complement strand
TGTGATAAGTGGGTGCACAAGAGATGTAGTGGTATTAGAGGTAGACTGCGAGATAATGCTGATTTCATGTGTGCGGTGTGTCGGGGAGAGCAGGAGGAGATTGTTAGGCGTGAGAGGGTTGAACTTGCAGGTGAGTCTCTTGAGTGTGTGGAGGAGTTTTGTTATTTGGGAGACATGTTAGGTGCCGGAGGTGGGGCTGGAGTTAGCTCGGTTGCTAGAGTGAGAAGTGGTTGGAAGAAGTTCAGGGAGCTGTTGCCTCTCCTGACATTGAGAGGACTCTCCTTACGTGCTAAGGGGTCGTTGTATGCAGCATGTGTTAGGAGTGTGATGCTGTATGGTAGTGAGACCTGGGCAGTAAAGGAAGAAGATATTCGCAGGTTCAAACGTACAGAAATGACAATGATTAGGTGGATGTGCAGTGCGTCCCTGCGTGCAAGGCCTGGGGGGGCTGGGCTTACGATAGAAGAGTTGAGAGGTAGGATGGGACTGGAGTGTATTGGTGTTGTGATGAGGAGAGGCAGGCTGAGGTGGTTTGGACATGTGGAGAGGATGGGAGAGGATAATTGGGTACAGAGGGTGAGAGGTGTTAATATTGGGGGAGGGGTTGGGAGGGGTAGACCGAGAAAGACATGGGATGAGGTCATTAAATGTGACTTAAGGGTTAAGGGACTGAATAGGGAGGCTGCCAGAGATCGAGCAGCATGGAGAGCCGCCATTAGGCGACCAAGGCCGACACATGCAAGCATGTTGGAGCCTTCAAAAATGAGCGATGAGCGATGAGCGAATGATGGGACTGTGACTGGCCCCTTTGGTGTTGCTATAGCATTTGCCCAGCATTTTGCTAGTGTGTCTAAAAAGGACACGGATTCGCCTTCAGCATGCCAGCATCGGTGCTTGGAAGCCTGTAGCCTCAGCTTCACGTCTTCTAGCGGGGAGTCTTACAATGTCCCCTTTTCTGTTTTTGAGCTTTGGCCAGCTTTGTCACATTGTCAAGATTCGTCTCCTGGATGTAATGATAATCCATGTGTCTTTTCACATCATATGTCTGATGAATCCCTTTCCTTTTTACTGGCATTAACAACAGAATTTGGTGTAATGGCGAGTTTCCATCTTCTTGGGGCGTTGCTGTAGTTATCCCCATCCCTAAGCCTGGAAAGGATCATCTGCAGGCTGCAAGTTATCATCCCATCTCTCTGACCTCTTGTGTTTGCAAGGTGTTGGAGAAGATGGTAAGTGGGTGGCTCATGTGGTATTTGGAGAGGGGCAATTCCTTATCACCAGTCCAGTATGGTTTTCATAAAATACTACTACTGATGCCCTACTGTCTTTGGAATCATCCGTCTCTGAGGCTTTCTTCACTAATGAACACCAAGGTACTGTATTCATCTATCTGGAGAAGGCATACGACACTTCCTGGCGTCATGGCATTTTACTTTCACTTTGTGAGTTTGGTCTTCGTGGGTACTTGCCTATTTTTATTCAGCAGTTTTTACCTAATCGATTTTTAAGGGTTCGAGTGGGAGGAGTGCTTTCTAATGCTCGTGCACTTGAAGATGGAGTACCACAGGGGAGTATCCTTAGTGTTACTTTTTTTGCTGTGGCCATCAACAGTATAATAAGTGTACAGTAAACCTTGTATAAGCCGAACTTTTAGAAGCCGGAATCTTCAGTTAGCCGAACTCAGGCCGAAACCACGTATGCAAGTAGGCCGAAATGCGAATGTAGGGGGAGAAATGGCGCCAGACGGACACGTGGCACCAGTCTGCTGCTTGCTTTTGGAGACGGTAGTTGCGCCATTCTTACTGTCATTTAGTGCTGAGCAGTGCTCTCCTTTTGCCTTCTGCCTTGCCATGGAAGGTTCATAGCTTAAAAGAAGTGATACTGGCACCTCTAGTCGTAAAGGGGGAAAAAAAAAATGTGCGCGTGTGACAGTGTAGTGATCATGATTAAAGTTCAGTACTATTATTACTGAAAGTGTTACATTGCAGTCTATTACAGTGATTACATTTAAGTTTAGTTCTTAATATAGAGTGAAATAAATACTGGGTACTGTTTAGAATTTACGTTAAAGTATGAACTAACCCACGTCCACCAACTCTGTCTCCAAAACAAAACAAACTGCCGAACTTCAAAGAATCTACTGCTTCTAACGAAAGGTGTTACACTGCAGTCTATTATAGTGATTACATTTAAGTTTAGTTCTTAATATAGAGTGAAATAAATACTGGGTACTTTTTAGAATTTACGTTCAAGTGCGAGTTAAACCACCTCCACCACCTCCGTCTCCAAAACAAAACAAACTGCCGACGATCTACTGCCTCTGACGAAAGGCAAATTATGTGCACTGAATTCTTTCTTTTTTGTCTTTCTTTATTAATTTATACACTGTATATGCTCCTTTAGTTTAGTGTTAAGAAGACAAGTAATAAGTATTTTTATTGCAATTTGGGGGGTGAAAATCCATCTCCAACACACGTTACCAACAGTCTGTACTGCCTCTGTGAATGATTTTCTACCAATTAACCACTTCAGTACTGTGATGTCTATTTCTACTTTATTTATTGTAGCAGCCGCGGCTCAGTGGGTTAGAGCGCTCCGCTCTGGCCATAGGGTCGGAGGATCGAATCCACCCAAGGGTCATTGGTAGACATCAGGAAGGGCATCCGGTCATAAAATGCTACACGCTCCAATCCAAAAAGGCCGACGCATGCAAGCATGTTGCAGCCTTCAAAAACGAAACACAAACATTACGCTTCCTCCAGCTGATTTTATGGCACTCAGGACTGGACTCACATACTGAAGGGGCTAACAAAGGCTGTACCAACCCCGTGCACTTCCACAGATCCAACCTACACTTGACTAAAATTGTCTGGTGGCAGCAAGAACAAAATGAAAATACACCCAGCACTGAAGGGGTTAAATGTATATTAATTGCACTATATTGTTTTTTGTCATAACTAATTTATTTATATATGCTTCTTTAATTTAGTGTTGAAAGGACAAGTTATAGGCATTGTCTTAGCAATTTTGGGGGGTGAAAATTCGGTAATTTAGCAATTTTGGGGGGTGAAAATTCGGTAAGCCGGAAAAATCGGTAATTCGAACCAGGGTAGAGCCCCATATAGTTCAGCTTATGAAGGGTTTACTATACTTCCCGATGGTGTGCAAGGCTCATTGTACGTAGATGACCTCTCAGTTTCCTTCACTGCATCTAGGATGTCTTTGATAAAGGGGAAGTTGCAGCTGGCTCTTAACAGAATTTCTGATTGGGCTGAGTCTCATGGCTTTCGTTTTTCTTTACAAAAAACAGTGGCTATGCATTTCTGTCGTCTATGGGGGGTTCACCCATACCCTGACTTGTATCTTTATGGTCGAAGGATATCCTGTGTGGAAGAGACTCGGTTTTGGGGTCTTCTGTTTGATAGATGACTAACCTGGGTTCCTCATATGCAACTTGTCTTAAGGCTTTGAATCTTCAGAGGATTTGGGTGCATATTTCTTGGGGTGCTGATCGTCAGACCCTCCTTCTCTTGCATAGATCTCTTATCCCATCAAGACTTGAATATGGGTGTGAGGTCTACTCCTCTGCAACCGATGCCCGTCTCCGGATATTGGATTCAGTGCACCATGCTGGTATATGATTGGCAACTGGGGCATTCAGGTCATCCCCAATTTTGAGTTTGTCATTGGATGCTGATGTCCTCCCTTTGGCTTTGTGTTGCCAGTCGTTGATGATGAGATGTTGGTATCATTTTCACCTCCATCCAGACTCTTTTTCTTGTGCCATTGCTACCCAGGACTCTTGACTCCCGTCCTAGTTTCCTAAAGCCCTTTGGTTACAGGGTCCGATCTGTTATGTTAGCCCTTTCTATTCCACGACTGGCAGTCTGTCCACATCGGATCCGGAAGGTGGGTTTCTAGTTACTACCTCATGTAACATTTTGTAGGTCCATTGTTTGGAGAAAAGGGCTTATTTCCCTCTCAGGTGTCCCTCCCTCTCTTTTTAGAGCATGCCTTCAGTCATGAGGGTTCTATCCCTATTTATGCTGATGGATCTAAGACTTGTACTGGAGTAGGCTTTGGGTTTGTCTTCCCTTCCTTGAGTAGGGGAGGGGTAGCCTTTCCGGTGTTGCTTCAGTGTATACGGAGGAACTGACTGCAATTTTATTTGCTCTCCAGATTATTTTTACTCTTCCCCAATCTGCTTTTGTGATTTTTTGTGACTTCCGTAGCACTTCTTCTGCACTGGAGTCTTTTAATGCATCCCATCCACTGGTTTTATCAATTTTAGAATGACTTGTTCTTCTTGGTCATTGTGGCCATTGTGTAGGTTCTTCTTGGTCATCGTGGCCATTGTGTAGGTTCTTCTTGGTCATCATGGCCATTGTGTAGGTTTCTGCTGGGTTCCCGCACATGTTGGTGTGATGGGCAGTGAGAAGGCAGATACTCTAGCTAAAGCTGTGTCATCTCGACTGTCACCTACCAACTACCCGGTTCCCGCTTCTAATGTAACACCTTACTTGTGATATGCGATTCGTATGTATTGGCAGAGACAGTGGGCTGGTGTTGCTCATAATAAGCTAAAAGAAATTTTTCAGAGAGAAGTTCAGGGAACTGCTGCCTCTCCTGACATTGAGAGGACTCTCCTTACGTGCTAAGGGTCTTTGTATGCAGCATGTGTTACTAGTGTGATGCTGTACGGTAGTGAGACCCGGGCAGTAAAGGAAGAGGATATTCGCAGGTTTAAACATACAGAAATGACAATGATTAGGTGGATGTGCAGTGCGTCCCTGCGTGCAAGGCCTGGGGGGCCTGGGTTTACGATGGAAAAGTTGAGGGGTAGGATGGGACTGGAGTGTATTGGTGTTGTGATGAGGAGAGGTAGGCTGAGGTGGTTTGGACATGTGGGGAGGATGGGGGATGATAATTGGGTACAGAGGGTGAGAAGTGTTAATATTGGGGGAGGGGTAGACTGAGAAAGACATGGGATAATGTCATTAAGTGTGACTTAAGGGTTAAGGGACTGAACAGGGAGGCTGCCAAAGATCGAGCAGCATGGAGAGCCACCATTAGGTGACCAAGGCCGATGCATGCAAGCATGTTGTAGCCTTCAAAAACGAAAACGAGAGTGATTGTGCCGAGGGTTCTCCCCTCCATGCCTTGGTGACTGGAGGCGGCTCGTACTAGGCTTTGCATTGAGTACTCTCGGCTTAAGCATAGGTTCTTGATGAGTGGTGGGGCTCAGCCATACTGTGATGATTGCCTTGTTTCCCTTGCTGGCTGGTCGAGTGTCCAAGTCTGGAGACCTACTTCAGAGATTCCTCTAGGCATAATTGGGAAGATGGTGCTTACTGTCTGCCTTCGATGTTTGGTGGAGCCCCCAGCGATTTTATTAATGTTTTTAGTTTTCTACAGGAGGCGGGCCTCCTTCAACATTTATTAGTAACTGATATTTTATATACTATTGTATTTTCGTGTTTTATTTCTAATAATGGGTATTAACTTTATTTTGAAAATGCACATTTTATTTGCGGAGTCCTTTACCTTGTTGTCCGGCAGCATTTGACCCTGGCAGTTGTGCCACCAGATTTTAATTATATTCAATTAATCAGTGCAGTCAGTCATCGCCTCCTGCACAAAGAAGTAATCCACATCAAAACCTAGAAAGTCATGCACCACATCGGCTCCAAGAATCAGACGAGACCAACCACTTTCCAGAGTCTTGACAGGGACTTCCCTCCATGCTCTGGCCCAGTTGTAGATAGCTGACGTGAGGTTTTAGCGACAAAGGTTTTCCAAAGTTCGCTGGCCTCGCGTGTCTTGTCCTCCTTGCACTCATCCTTGTCCTTGAGAACAACCATCACCTCATCCAGGAACGTCCGACAGTATGGCCTCTTTTTTGCCACAATCACTCCTTGGTCCATTGGTTGGATGAGAGCTGTCGTATTAGGTGGCAAGAACAAGCACCTAATGCGGCCATTCTCAGCCACAAACTCCTTGTTGGACGGATGTGCAGGTGTGTTGTCCAAGAGAAGGAGAGCCTTTACCTGGTTGCGTGGGATTCCCAGTGTGTTCGTCTGATAATGGATGACCTTGATGAAGTGCTGGTGAAACCAGTCTTTGACGATCTTTGCTGTGAACCAAGCCTTCACAGAATGGTACCAAACAACAGGAAGAACATCCATGAACCCACAAAGGCACCAAGGCTGCTTTACATGGCCAACAATAATGGGCATGAGCCGGTGCATGCCATTAGCATTGGCACAACATAAAGCAGATATCCGCTGCTTGGAGAGCTTGCATCCAGGTACTGTACATGCCATATATATTTATATATATATTTATGTATATACCGGGTATGTATATGTATGTTTATTGCCTTCACCACCTGGGTGATCTCCCTAGCAGATAAAGAAAATTACTTAATAGTAGGAAGAAAATTTTCATTTAGCAGGAAAATAAAGTACATTAAAACACTGCCAGAAGGGTTTACTGGAATTTAGATTATGTATGGTGTTGAAAGTTGTGCAGCATGTTAACAGTTACTTGTATTACTTGATAACTGGTACTGGATGTGCTCAGGCCTAAGAGGCTGAAGTGTGTGTTGCTGGAAACCTTATATTGTTTGTACAGAACCTGTATTGGTTGAGACAATCTTATCTCTGTTGCTGTGGTGATGTGTTTTGCACAGTATTTAAATACAGTAGGGCCTTGCAACTAACGTTTTTTTGACTAGTGATTTCAAGTCGTAATAGGATAGAAACTGTCTTCAGCTTCATTAATAACAACAAAAACCTTCAAACTAGCGACTCCGTGGCAATCGTCGTTTAGCGAGCAAGCCATGAGAAACATATCGACTTGTTTTCCTAGCGAGAGAGTTTCGTCTAGTGAGTGAGCCACACCTAGTGAGCGAGTCATATGGCGTGTTGCAAGTCGCTGTTGTCCTGGCCATCGCTACACCTGTGCAACCTTGCCATAAACCTGGCTACCCCCTTTGTTCACTGTTTTTGCAAGCCTCATGGCTTCTGTGGCTGGTGGCGGAAATGGTGTTCTGCCTGAAAGGCCAGGAACTTCAAATAGTGGTGGTGGATAGATGGCTGTGAAGAAGAAGCACGACTACAGAAAAGGCATAGCTCAGAAAAAGTACAGTGTTGAAGACAAGAAGATGACTTGAAAACTTGTGAAATCGTGAGGCAGTTGTGTATTCTGGAATCGAGTGTGCGTAACATAAGAAGAAACAAGGACAAGCTTTGTAAAGGAAAGTTTGAAAGTGGCATTTAATGGTGACTTTGTTGCTTTGTCCTGGTAATTATAATAAGTATATAAGCTGGGACTATTTAGTGGATAAAAGTAGACAAAAATGGAAAAATAATCTATCTATCTGTCTATTGCTAGACGCCATAATCCCGCAAGGAATGGCCATTTTTCTTTGAGTTATTTGTTTTACGGGGAGGGGCACTAACCCTCCACCAACCCACTTGTTGACACACAGGGAGCATCTGTGGTTTGGTTATATGGTTACCACCCAGCGATGCAAATGGTTTCTTGGCTTACAGGAAACCACTCGGCTTGTTTCTCATTGTAAAGCAACTGTAAAGGAAAGAAAAGCAATAAGAAGTGACAGGAAAGATGGGAGAAATAGGAAGAGAGGACGGCAGTCACAGAAAACGAATGATTAAGGCACTACATCAAGTGAGTGGATGATGGTCACCACCACCTACCACTTTTTAATAACTGTTGTGATATTTTTCAAGCTTTATCTTTCTTCTGTCAGTTGATGTGCAAAGGAAATTAATGGCCTGCACAGTAATATGACTGTTGCACTTGTGGACAGGAAGGGGGGGTGGGGAGTGCCTTGCAAATTTTCTTACTACTGCTACAACATTGCCAACAATGCCACTACACTCTGATATGTAATTATGATGAAATTACTTGACTTTGCCAAATTTTAATGGTACAGTACCTAGCATTTAATGGACATCTAAACAAAAAATCACCACCTGATGGTTTATATCAAAATCTTGAAAAACGAGGAAACAAAATGTATGAATATCATTTTAATATTGATAGTCTCTATCATTTAATGGTGGTAGGTGGAGTGGCAGTAAGTGGGGGCACTCACCATCCACTCACTTGATGCAGTGCTGCTTTGGGTGTCTGCCCTTTCCTCTTCTGTCAATTTTTCCCTCATTCCCCCCTCTCCCCCCACCCATAGGTGACTTCACACTGAGTAACAAGCCAAACGGCCCCCTGCACTCCAGAAAACCCCCTACCACGCTCGGTGGCAACCACATAACCAAATTATGGCACCCGGTGGTTTAGTGGGCAACTAAGACGAACTTTGTAAATGTTCCAGTCTGTTTTTATTTTTCGCTAAATAAAGTTTGCCTCCAAACTAGTGGTTTGACGACTAGTGAGGTTACATCAGTCTCAAGATTGCTAGTTGCGAGGCCCTACTGTAGTGTCCTTTTCATATTATTTTATTTAGCACTAGAGACTTTTGTGCTAGAATACTCAGTTATAACGTCTGTATACCCCATCAGTATAAGAGGTGCTTTCTGAGGTGAATAATAGTTTCTGGCTCTAGCAAGAATGAAATCAAAATGACAGTGTCCAGCAGAAGCAGTTAACAGTGACTCCATGTTTTTGTAATTGGTATTGGAGAAAGATAAGTTTTGGCAATGCTGTCTATCTTTCCATTTGTGCATCTGTTTCTTAATGTAGCTGATTCCTATCTTGCCTGTCTACAATATCTTCATCTATCTGTCTATCTATAGCCTGATTTCTTATTTCCAGAGGGCAGTGCTACAAACTAATCACCTTCGTGTCACCTTTTCCTCCTCCTCACCAGGCTGCTTTCCAACACAGACCAAACTCATTCTTATACCTCTGCATCCCATTTTCCACATCACTTACGGCCTCCCTCTGTCCCCACTTCCCTTCCACCTGCCTTCCATAAATGCTCCCAGTCAGTTGTATTCTACACTCCCTTCATGTGACCAAATCATCTCGGGGTACAATACTTTAACATGTTTTTCCCCATTTTAGGTTTTAGTGCACTGGTGCGAGACACTCCATCACCCAACCTGCCAACCGCTATTGTGGATGTTTTCAGGAACATTGTAAAGGAAAACCATGGAATTGAGCTGGACAACCTCATTCCAGAATATGAGGTGAGGTAATCTGATAGTTGTATTGTAAGTGGGTCAGTGATTTATCTTGCTTCTTGCACCTCAATATACTCTTCTATATCACTGATGCAACTTATGTTTTTCGTAGTTTTTCGTTTTTGGAGGCTCCAACATGCTTGCATGCGTCGGCCTTGGTCACCTAATGGCGGCTTTCCACGCTGCTCGATCCCTGGCAGCCTCCCTGTTCAGTCCTTTAACCCTTAAGTCACACTTAATGACCTCGTCCCATGTCTTTCTCTGTCTACCCCTCCCAACCCCTCCCCCAATATTAACACCTCTCACCCTCTGCACACAATTATCATCCCCCATCCTCTCCACATGTACAAACCACCTCAGCCTACTTCTCCTCATCACAACACCAATACACTCCAGTCCCATCCTACCTCTCAACTCTTCCATTGTAAACCCAGCCCCCCCAGGCCTTGCACGCAGGGACACACTGCATTTCCACCTAATCATTGTCATTTCTGTACGTTTAAACCTGTGAATATCCTCTTCCTTTACTGCCCAGGTCTCACTACCAAACAGCATCACACTCCTAACACATGCTGCATACAAAGACCCCTTAGCATGTAAGGAGAGTCCTCTCAATGTCAGGAGAGGCAACAGCTCCCTGAACTTCTTCCAACCACTTCTCACCCTAGCAACGGAGCTAACTCCAGCCCCACCTCCGGCACATAACGTCTCCCAAATAACGAAACTCCTCCACACACTCAAGAGACTCACCTGCAAGTTCAACCCTGTCATGCCTAACAATCTCCACCTGCTCTCCCTGACACGCCGCACACATGAAATCAGCATCATCTCACAGTCTACATTTAATACCACTACATCTCTTGTGCACCCACTTATCACAAACACTACACAAGATGGAATTACTTCCCACACCCTTGTGGCAAACTGCACATGGCCACTCTCCCTCTCCTCTGATTGTACCGCCACCAACCCTAGATATCATCACTTTTGTTTTATCTGCATTTACCCTTAAGCCCTTGTACCCCATACCCTCTCTCCACTTCTTAAATCTTTCCTCCACCTCCTTTTCATTCTCCGCAATCAACACCAAATCATCAGCATACAGCATCTCCCATGGGAGTCCATCTCTGAAGTCACGTGAGAGGGCTTCAAGCACCATGATAAACAACAAGGGACTCAAAACTGACCCCTGATGCACACCAGCATTCATGGAAAACTCATCACTCAAAGCTCCATTCACTCTTACCTGGGTGCAAGCACCCATGTACATGGCCATAACCACCCTAACCAGCCACTCTTCCAACCCTAGCTTTCTCATTGCCCACTTCACCACCTGTCTAGGGACTCTGTCAAAGGCCTTTTCCAAATCAACAAAAACAAAATACAATTCCCTTTTCTTTCCAATATATTTTTCCTGAAGCTGTCGAACAATGAATATGGCATCAGTGGTCCCCCTGCCTGGCATAAACCCAAACTGCATCTCATCGATATTCACTCTTTCTCTAATCATACCTTCTAGAACTCTCTCTGTTACTTTCATTATCTGATCTAAGAGCTTTATACCTCTGTAATTTCCCCTTTCCAGGGCATCACCCTTTCCTTTGTACACATTTACAATTTCACTGTTCAGCCAATCATCTGGGACAACACACTCATATATAATCATATTTATCAGGTCAGTGACTAACCTCACCCCAGTATCTCCTGAGGCCTTCAATATTTCGGCAGTCAACCCAGATACACCTGCCGCCTTCCCCACCCGCATCCTGCCTATTGCCTCACTCACAGTAGCAGCGTCAATCAAAGGCCAAGGGCCAAACACTGGATCAGCGGGCTCCAAACCTTCTCTATCCCAATCAAACTCCTCATTCAACAGTCGGCTATAATGCTCCCTTCATGCATCTTTAATATCCTCACTGTTCACCACTACCCTTCCATCATCATTCTTCACACACTGCTCACCTTCAATGTCCCGATTATCCCTCTTCACCTGATTTGCCACCCTAAAAATCATATTTTTCCTTTCTCCATGATTTAGATTATGAAGTAAAAGTCTCTGTGACTCAGACTTCGCCCTGTATACCTCTCTTCTAACCCTGCACTTGGCAGCCAAGTACTCCCTGTTACCACCATTCTTCCATTCCCGGGAAAGCCTTCTTTTCTCCTTAACTGCAGCTTCTACACCCTCATCCCACCACCAAGTTACTTTATGTCTTGGTGGGCCTCTTGTCCAACCGCATATTGCATCGGTAACTCTCAAGAGGTTGTTCTTAAGGGCTCTATACTGTTCATTAACGCCTCTATCTACGGCTTCCTGTTCAGCCACCACTCTCCTCATCTCACTATAAAAGGCATCCCTTACTGATTGGTTTCCCAGCTTCCATATTTTCCTCCTAGGTACATATGTCCTCCTTCTCATCACTCGTTCCTTAAGCACCATGTCACAAATCAACAGTTTGTGCTGCTACACACATTCCTTGCTTCCTATAACTTTAACATCCCTCACTAATCTCCTGTCAACCCTCCTGACCAGAAAATAATCTATCTGACTACTATTTATATATATTAAAATATTGTAAATACATAAAAGAGAATAGTAATATGCTGTAGGTAGGAAAAATGTATTGCCACTTAGAATGTGGCCTGTTTGCTTTGATGCTAGTTTTGTAGTTTTCTTAGTATTATAGTTATTTAACAGTGAGTACCGGTACTGTATCCAGCTCATAGTATTGTTTTTTATTTTTTATTTTTTCAGAACTTTTCCTCATCAGTTACTTTCTGCACTTTGGGAAATGTAATGGTGGTGTTATTGACTGCCTAAAACATTGTTCTTAAACTTTCTGTTGCTGGTACACTTGTTGTCCCAGTTCATCTGGTTATGAATCCAATGGTTGCTCCAGGAGATCTTTAGGTGAGGGCATGTTGAATGTTTGTGTTGTGAAATTAAGGTGCATTTAGTGGCTTCATGAAAGTGAGGCATGGTTTTGCAAATGAAGGAAGTGCTGATGTGTTGTGTTTTGTTTCATTCCGTTTTTAAAGGCTCCAACGTGCTTGCATGTGTCGGCATATTAGAACAGGTGACTCCTTTTAGTCCGAGAACTGTGAGTTACATTTCAAAATGCCCAGTGCTCAACTGAGACTTACATCACAGAAGATCCATAAATCATATTTTTTGCACTTTGTTTTGGCACTGTTCTGTGAACTGCCAGTTCACATGTAACTGCTTGAGGTTGTCGGGCCATAAGCACAATTACGGTAAGACGCCTCCTGGCGGGGCGCAGGAAACTACCGATGATGTTAGGCTGCTCATGCTCATTGTAAACCCCAGCTGGAATGCTCAGTTGGCAGCCACATGTGGTAGTCAGTATCTCGCCTGCTGCAGTCACCACCACCACCAGCACCACCACTAAGGACCACAGCATGAATTGTATATATCTGGTTATTGTTAGTATTACCTTGTTTAACCCCTATACGCTGGCATTCTTTAGTTATGGCTGCTCTTTCCATACGATAATATTTCCCAAATTAGCCGTAGTTCAGACCTTAGTAGTTCAGAGTACAATGTTTAGCAGTTAGGGAAACAAATTGAAGACCACATTACTCACCAACTATTCTTCTTGCGAATAAAGTATCTCTAGGTCTGTAGGTGGTCACATCAATCAGTAATGATGTGGAGAAAATGATTAACTTCTGGCGCTTGAGGCAGAATGTATTTGTGTGTGTACGTGCGGCTGGGACTTTGGATTCGCTCTCAGAATGATAACTTATTCATTACTGGATAACTAGACATAGATGCGTCCAAGGCACGCCCTATGGCACGATCACTAAGCCCTTTTCTAGTACAGTAAGACCTCACTATAACGGACTAATTGGGGTCCAAGCCTGTCCGAAAAATGCGAAATTCCGATAAAAGCGACATCCGGACTTACCCCTGCTAATCCGGACTTTTTCCGATATATCAGACATTAGTCCGGATTGCATCAGTGGTTTTCACCACCATGGCAGTATTGTACTGTGTTATACCTTCACTGCATTAGTCAAATGGCATAATAATACTGTACTGTGCACTGAAAAACATGTCTTTTACTTGTCTTATTGTGGTGAACATACCTGAAGTGGTCATGCAGTCTGGACTGCTTTCTGGCTTTATCGGACTTTTTCCGATATATAGGAGTTTAGTCCGGTAGCTCCTCAAGTCCGATAAAAGCGAAGACAGGAGGTGTAAGAAAACAACATCCCACACCTGAAAGAGTCACAGAAACGATCGAGGTATGCCTGCCTCAGGTGGCAGGAGTCTGGCCACTTCAAACTGTGACGCAAAAACATTTTCAGTTTTGGCCGACACCTGGTGGCGTCTCTAAACTTATTTTGCATTGGTCCTGACCAATGCCTGGTGGGTATGGGTTAAAATATTGGGATTGTATCTTGAATTTGCATGTACAGGCAGACCCTGAAATGCGATACCCTGGCATAGTGATGGGGGTAGAAATACTATCCTACCACGCTGAGCGATGGAAAAACCCCAGTGTAATGTTTTCATTTTTTTAACCAATTTTGATATTTTAAACTTAGGTTTTGTGTTTAGGTTGATTTATAAACTTTTTAAAGACTCACATTAATGTGTTTTAGTCATAGGCGAGGTGAACATCTTCATTTTGGGGTACAGTTTATTAAGTTTGATTTTTTCCAGACTTATTTTTGATGAATTTTGATTAGTGGTAGGTGGGGGTGCCCATCATTCACTCACTTAGTGTAGTGGTACTCTGTTTTTAGGGCAGCTGTACATTGAGTGGCAAGCCAGATGATTTCCTGTAAACCAGGAAATCATTTACAACTCTGGGTCGTAACCTTATAATCAACCAACACTTTTTCCCGGTTTCCCTACGTGACAACAAGTGAATTGGTGGAGGGCTAGTGCCCCTCCATGAAAAACAGCTAACTACAGTAATCTCTCTACTCTCTGGACGACCACTATCCGATTACACCACTGTTCGGACATCATAGGCTGATGTTCGAAACCCAAAAATGCCAAAAAATTACAAAAAAAAGAGAAAAAAAAATGATTTTCTTTGACACGTAAGTTTGAATTTGGCGCGCGGTGCTGAACGGCCTTGTTTACATTCACATTTCCACTGTCTCACCCTCCCACCACTCCTACAGTTGTCTCTGAATTGCCGTGAGTTTTTGTTATATAATCATAATTCACAGTGCTAAGGATTAAGTGCGGATCAACACTGGATTACTGTACATGCTTCATGAGCATTTTCACCAATGTCAGAGCTTTAGAGGTGGGTAAACAGCCACCACGGACATGTAAGTACTTTGTGATTTGCCAAATATTTTCCATAATCACTTCTAAATCCTCATTCTCTGGTCACATTTTATTTACTTCATGCTTTATGCCCCAAATTTGAGTGCACAGGCTGTGAAAAAGGTGATTTTCTCAGTGATTACTATGTGTCTTACATACGTTCACTATCTAGTCAACTGGTGAACATTTTTGCCCTACTCACCTCTAAATCATAATTTTCTGGTAACAGTTTATTTATTTCATGCTTTGTATCTCATATTTTTGTGCATAAGATGTGAGAAAGGGTGATTTTCTTAGTGATTGCCATGTCCGATACTTACTTACACTATGCTGTCAACTTGTGAACACCTCTGCCTTACTTTCCTCAAAATCATCATTTTCTGGTTAAAATTCAATTAATTCATGCTTTGTGTCCATTATTTATGTGAATGGGGTCTTAAATAACTGCTATGCATGTCCGATAGGGAGGTAGGTAGATGGTTCTCTGATTTAGGTTAGGTTAGGTTAGGGTCAGGAATGACTGGTGCTGGAGCTTCAGGGCCACTATCCGGACAAGACCACTTTCCTGTCATGCCTATGGCTCTATTACGTCGGATACTGGGAAGATTACTGTATGTATACGAACAAGAAGCCTTGGACTAGGACTGACCAGCAGGTGATGACTAAGGAGCAAACAAAGGACATGGTTTGGATTGTGACTTGGAATGTAAGGGGTGCAAATGATAAAGTGAAAGAGAGAGATTGTCCAGATGCTTGAGAGTGCAAAAGTGGATGTATGTGGATTAACATCGTCATTTTGGAGGTAGTAATCCCTCCACTATCCGACGTAATAGAGCCAAAGGCATGTCCGGACATTGGTCATGTCCGAATATTGGGCCTGAAGCTCCAGCGCCGGTCATTCATGACCCTAACCTAACCTAACCTAAATCAGAAAACTACCTTCCTACCTCCCTACCGGACATGTAAAGCACCTATTTAGGTCCCTTTTCACATAAATAATGCACACAAAGCATGAATTAATTGAATTTTAACCAAAAAATGATGATTTAGAGGTGAGTAAGGCATAGGTGATCAGAACTTGCCACCATACTATAAGTAAGTATCGGACATGGAAATCATCTTTTCTCACATTTTATGCACTAAATTATTGGATACAAAGCACCAAATACAGTAAATGAAGTAAATTGTTACCAGAAAAATGGTTAGGTTAGGTTAGGTTAGGTTAGGTTATGACCGGACATGAAATTCACTGGCATTCACCTTTTTCACAGCTAGTGCACTAAAATAATTAACACAAAGCATGAATTAATTTAAATTTTACCCAAAAAGAATGAATTTGAGGTAAGTTAGGCTCAGCTGTTCACTGAGTTGGCAGCTTTGTTTAGGTACAGGACATGAAAATAATTGGCTTTCACCTTTTTCACAGCTGGTGCACTTCAATACTTGTGGTAACCATGCATGAAAAAATTAAATTAAAAGCAGGAAATTATGATTAACAAAATGATTAGGTTAGGTTAGGTTATGACTGGACATGAAATTCACTGGCATTCACGTTTTTCATAGCTGGTGCACTTCAAAACCATGCTTGAAAAAATTAAATTGAAAGCAGGAAATTATGGTTAACATTTAGGGTAATTTTTTAACAAATTTGCAGCATGATGAAAACAGGTTAGACATGAAAATCTTTATGGTAATCATCTTGCATACAAATCAAAGGCATTCACCTTTTTCATAGCTGGTGCACTTAAAAACCATGCATGAAAAAATTAAATTGAAAGCAGGAAATTATGATTAACATTCAGGGTAATTTTTTAACACATTTTTCAGCATGCTGAAAACAGGTTAGACATGAAAATCATTATGGAAATCATCTTTCACACAGTTTATGCATGAGATTAATGATATGGAAAGAACAAAACAAGGAATTTTTGATGAAGTTAGGGTACTTATGAAAAAGAAGCCGCTGTCCTGATGTATAACCCGCTCGATCATCTCAGACTCTGACAGGAAGACCTTGCACCTGACACGCCTTTGCACTTCCGCTGCACTTGACAATCATGAGCACTTCTCACCAGCACTTCTCACCAGCACTTTCCACAATGTTTTCTTTTGCATAACTGGGATCACATCACTTCACTGCACTGTACATAACAGTAAATTTCTGTGTGGTCTAGTGACGAGTCTTGGAGAATTTAGTCGCTGTCAGACTCTGAGATGAGCTGACGGAGGCCAGCCTTCAGATGCCTTGAAGTCTGGGGTGTCGTGTAGCCTTGCGAACTTCTCAGCAGCAGCTTTCAGCTCTGTTCCACGTACCAACACACCAGTAGCACGCGTTGTTGTCGATACCAAATCAGCGTGGAACGGTCGATGTCTGCATACTTAGGAGTAAATATCACCTTCCTCTCCACATTTCGTTTGGTCTTCGAAGCAAAATCAACCTTGTACTGCTGTAGTTTGTCTCAGGACTTCTTGATATCAAACACGGTGGAGCGAGGGAGGTTGAATTCACGACGAATCCGTGATGTCGGCCACCCGGCGTCCACCTTCTCCAATGCCTCCCTCTTCTTCTCCAGAGTCAGAATCACTTTCTTCCTCTTCTCAGGTGGTGGGGCCATCATCACGCACATGATGAACAAGGTGAGGAGCAGCATCAAGCCCTGCAGGAGGTAGGGTATCTCCACAAAAGCAATCACTTCGGCTGCCATTGTCGGAGCATGTTTACAAGGCAAGAACAGAGCGGGAAATGGGACCGACAGACAAGCGCCACACGCAAAAACACAGCCTATCGGCACGTGCGGGAAATTCAAACTGACGCGGTCCAAAAAAATGGATTTTTTTCGAATTTTTGGGCATTTTGGGGGGCGGACAGCCCACGATGTCCAAATAGTGGTGGATCCGAATAATTGGCGTCCGAATAGTAGAGAGATTACTGTATGTCGATTAACATCGTCATTTTGGGGTACAGTTTACTAAGTTTGATTTTTCCAGACTTATTTTTGATGAATTTGATTTCACTCAACCCTCGGCTATCACGCCCAGTTGGTGCCGCTATGGCTGCGCTGTAGCCGAAACCGTGATAGCCGAATTGAAGAACTTATGGCAATAATTCTAATTGATGCCATGACCTCAATATTTACCCCTAAGATACCCTTTTTGTCTATCTATCTATCTATTGCCAGACACCATAATCCCGTAAGGGGTGGCCATTTGACTTTGAGTTATTTATTTCATGGGGAGGGGCACTAACCCTCCACCAACCCACTTGTTGACCCGTAGGGAGCACGTAACCCTTTTTGTACTTCATAATAACATATAATAGTGTAAAAATGAGCATGCAAATTTCTGTCCATCTATTGCCAGATGCCATAAACCTGTAAGGGGCGGCCATTTGACTTTGAGTTATGTGTTTTACAGGGAGGGTTAATAAATAACAAACTTAATATCCTGTTTTATGGAGATGTTGAAAAGCTTGGGTGGGTTAGAGGGATTCCGGGGCTGGGGTGGAGTTTGCTGACCACCCTTTCGATGTTCCATCTCATTAAGGAAATTATCAGCAAATCCTTCACATGGTCTCACCACTTAGGTTCTTCTTCTTCTTTATTTCCCTGCCAGGTGCCACAGCATTACATTGAGCGATGGTAGGAGGACAGGATGGGGGTACGTTTGCCATTGTAACCACGAAAAAGGTTATTGTTCTCGCTGTCACTGTTCGTGGTCTTAGGACGACCACTTGAATGGCTTGGTGGGCGGCGCGGGAGACTTGGTCGGGCGGCCAGTCAGTGCTTGGCTGACGTTGACATCACGTGACCAATCACCGAGTGAATCTTTTGTTGGCTGGGCGGAGCACCAGAGCCCGGCCTTTTTTAAATTTTTGAACATTTCTGGTGTGTGATAGCAGGCATGCATGATACTTGACCTTTTCCTAACAACTAATCCTTCTGCTTACACTGTTAATCTTTTCTCTCCGTTGGGCTCTTCCGATCATAACCTTATTACCTTAACCTGTCCTATTGCTCCAGTACAGCCTGTGGACCCTTCAAAGAAACGCCATCTGTGGCACTTTGGAGCTGCAGATTGGGAGGCCCTCAGGCAGTACTTCTTTGATTTTCCTTGGAATGATTATTGCTTCCATGGCCGGGAACCGTCTGAGTGTGCCTTGCGCGTTACGGAGGTTATTCTCTCGGGCATGGAAGCATACATTCCTTTTTCATATCCTCTGACTAATGCAAGAAAGCCTTGGTTTATTACGCTTGTTCTAATGCTGTCCGCAACAGAGAGAGGGCCTTTAAAAGGTACCGGAGCCAACCCACCCCTGAATCACATCTTGTCTATATTTCTGCCCGGAATCGTGCTAAGTCTGTTCTTCGCTCTGCTAAAAATAATTTCATCCGTGCTAAATGTTCCCAACTCTCCAACTCGAATTCTTCTCTCTCCTTTTGGCACCTTGCCAAAAACCTTTCTAACAACTTTACCTCATCATCCTTCCCTCCTCTTTTCTACTCTGATGGCTCTGTAGCTATTTCTTCTACTGATAAAGCAGATCTCTTTGCTCAGACTTTCTCCTCCAATTCTACCTTAGACAATTCCGGTGCTGTTCCTCCATCACTTCCCCCCTCAGACTTCCTCCTGACTGACGTTAAAATTTCTTCAGCTGATGTATTTTCTGCCATCACTGGCCTCAATATTAACAAGGCATATGGGCCTGATGGAGTCCCTCCTGTTGTCCTCAAAAACTGTGCTACTGTGCTTACACCCTGCCTAGGTAAACTCTTTCGCCTTTGTCTCTCAACTTGTACCTTTCCTTCTTGCTGAAAGTTTGCTCTCATTCAGCCAGTCCCAAAGAAGGGTGACCATTCCCAACCCTCTAAGTATCGTCCAATTGCTTTAACATCCTGTGTATCAAAAGTTTTCGAATCAGTTCTTAACAGAAAAATTTTAAAGCATCTTTCCTGTCACAAACTTCTTTCTGATCGTCAGTATGGGTTCCGTCAGGGACGCTCCACTGGCGATCTTCTCACCTACCTTTCAGACTCCTGGTCATCCTCCTTTCGGGACTTTGGCGAAAGCTTTGCCATTGCACTTGACATCTCAAAGGCTTTCCATCGAGTCTGGCATAAGTCTTTGATTTCCAAACTGCCCTCTTACGGTTTCTATCCTTCTATCTGTGCCTTCATCTCTAGCTTCCTTTCTGGTCGTTCTGTAGCTACTGTTGTAGACGGCCATCGTTCTTCTCCTAGACCTATCAACAGTGGTGTTCCTCAGGGCTGTGTCCTATCACCAACTCTCTTTCTTTTATTCATCAATGACCTTCTAAGCTTTACATCTAACCCTATCCACTCATATGCTGATGATTCCACCCTTCACCTTTCCATTCGATTTCCACAACGTCCATCTCAGCAGTTACTTCAGCAAACAAGGGATGAGGCTATGGCACACCTAATGTCTGATTTGGCTCGTGTCTCTGATTGGGGTAAAAATAATCTTGTTATTTTTAATGCATCAAAAACTCAGTTCTTACACTTATCAACCCGACAAAATCTTCCTCAGGATTTCCCACTAATGTTTAATAATGTCCAGCTCGGTCCTGCATCATCCTTGAACATGCTGGGGGTTTCGTTCTCTCGGGATTTGTCTTGGAGGGAGCATATTGCATCTCTTGTGAAGTCTGCTTCCAAGAGATTAGGTGTGCTGGCCCGACTCCGAGCTTTCTTTGCCCCTGCACGGATGTTGACCTTGTACACGGGTTTTGTTCGCCCGTGTATGGAGTGCAGCTCTCATGTGTGGGGGGG
>JAGKTI010005703.1:22688-43800 GCA_018397915.1 Birgus latro | reverse complement strand
ACTTTTCATACTTCATCATACAATAAAGTTTACCGTAAAATACTGCCATAAAATATGAAATACGAACATCATTGCCACCACGATAATGTAAGCATTTCTAACATCAATTTTGATGTTTTTTTTTTTCCTCACTTGATCACTGACTTTTTCTCCTTTCTCATTACGCTTAATAATACGACTTTTTCACATAATGTGATGGTCTTGCGTTTCTTGGAGTCATTATGGTCACTAGGAAGCTGTCTCTTAGGCATCGTGGAATCAGGCGAAAAACAAACACAAGAAAATTACAGTACAGGTGGTAGTAGCAGCGAGACTGAGAGCGATTGTTGGTTTGTTGGTAGTCAAGCGTGAGGCGGGAAAACACCAGAGACATCTTGCGGTAAACAGCAACACTTTAAAAACCGAGCTTTACGTATTTTTTCTTTATTTTCTTATATTTTAAAATTTCCGAACCAACTGTCGTAACCTCGATTTGACGTAAGTCGATACCAACGTAACCCGGGACCTTACTGTACTCATTCGTTTAGGCTTCAGTATAATTATAGATCCCGTACGCATGTCACAAAATTTTAAGCATCGTAAGTCAATCCATCCATGTGGGTCGAGTGTAAACATATTTTTCATATCCCTTGGTTGTTATATATATAAAGACACTAATGTTGCAGAGTGATCAATCGAAGTTGAATCCAGTTCCCGATATTACAACAACCGAGGCTATATAAGACTGCGAGTGGCAGATAGAGGCGTCACTCCCCGTCGCTCTCCTATTATTGCAGGTTAGTGTCCGCTTGCTTGAAATTCCCCCACCTCCCCTACTCCTTTGTTCTAATAATGTAGATTCTCTTATATAGTACTAAGTTGACTTGTTAATATCCCCCGCCCCCCAAACTCCTTTCGTATCACTGTCACTCCCCATCGCTCTCCTATTATTGCAGATTGTCGCTGCCACTTTGTTTCATCTGCCAAACGAGTGGTGAAGCTGCCCGGCTCACTCTGACTGCCTAACGCCCGCTTACACTGAAATCCCCCCCCCCTTTCTGATTCACGTAATCTGAGCGCGAGCTAGCGAGTCCACTGAAGTATTCTATCTTCTTGTATATCGTGTTTATTTAGATAGGATTTTGAGCCAGCATATGTGCAGCCCTAAAAGACTATTGAAAATCAATCCCATTTTGAATGCTGATCCTTTTATGTAGTCCTCTCTGAATACTGTATTAGTCTGTGTGTGATCACTGAGTTAAATTGCAAATTCGGGCTCAAAAGTATACTCTGCAGTGGGAATATCTCAGTGTCACTTCCCGAGGAGTCCACTCGAGGCTGTGAGATTGCTAGGTTCATGTGTGACAGTATTATCTTGAATATTAGTCTGATGTGTGAAGATTCATGTTCCCGGAGGTGAGAAATCTAGTGTATTAGTGAAATTTTCAGTGCTGATTCAGTAGAGAAGGTTATTGGATTCATGGATGAGAATATCGATTGGAGTATCCATACAATTGTGAGGGACACTATATTATGTGTGATATCATCATCCTGAGTATTACCCACATGTGAAGGACACTCTATCAGTGTGTGGAAATATCAATCTGAGTATCTATGCAATTGTGAAGGACACTTAATTAGTGTATGATAATACCATTCTGTGAATATTCTGTTCAGCTGTATCTTAGTGTACGATAATTTCACTCTAAGTATTTATTCAGCTGGGAAATTTCATACTCATGCTTATCTGCTTCCTTTGAATTCTGACTTACTGGTGAAGAACTATACTCTTAAAAGTATTAATCCTAATTATGCTTAGTCTGCCTAGTGATTTTCTCAGTGCGAAGAGGAATTTATCTTTCAGTTCTTAGTACAGTAATTCATAGTCTGCAGAATAATCTGTTTTCCTTCTTATTTTGTTCTTGTATTTCATTGTTTCTTTGTGTGTTTATTATTAGTAAATATTAGATTAAGTCTCTAAGTTTGAGTTGTACCATGTCCTAAGGAGAATCAATCGTGAGATTGAGTGGCCAGCAAGGTGTGCTAATTTCTTATTTCCCACACACTCTTTAATAAGACCTCGCTACCCTATTTCTCTTAATCTCAGAAGCATTAAAAATTCCTCACCAATTTTCCTGGTGAGATAAATTCCCAGCAGTACTGTGCTGGGTGGTGGCAGCATACTCTCTAAGTCTCTGATAATTTTGGTAAGTGAAGGATTCGTTAACGCTGGTAACAGAAGAGAGCGTTAATTTCTTCGACATTAATACGGAGTCAACAAATTTTTCATCATTACACTGGTGGCTAAAGCGGTGGGATAAGATATTGTTACTGGATAAGATATGGTGGTGGAATGAGATCCTGTTGTATGATATTGTCGCAGTGAATGAGTGAATCGAGATAGAATCCTTCAGTAACAGTACACTAGAGGCCCACTTGTTTCTTGAGTAAATGATCTTCAAAACTCCCGGAGGACGGGTAGAATTGTTCTTCACCGATAATAGAGTGAATGTCAACCGCTGTGTTCTCACAGTAGTGGACCATCATAGCCAATTCGTTAGGTTCTTCCCCCTCAAAATTAAAACAATCCACACACATCACAAACTCGGGCAGTATGTGGCAGACTATGGCACACCTCGCAGTGTCGTCCTGGACAATGGAGGCGAATTCGAATCAGGCAGTTGGAACCCTTGTGTGGACTGGGAGGAGAGCCATGGCGCCTGGTGAGTGTTGGGGACTTGTCGTGAAGTGGGACGGTCCGTGTCGTGTGGTGGAGGCACTGACGGACGGGCGTGCAGGCATGGTGGAAGACGTGTTCACGGGGGAAGAGATGCAGGGAGTCGCAGGACAGGTGGGGCCCTGTTCTGGATGAGAAGAGTGGCTCTTTGAACCCCTGGAAGAAACCTTTGAGCTTGATCTGATGGATGAATAACTGCCACCCGTGAAAGACGTCCTCCCCGGAGACTGATTGAAGAATGTTGAAGTATTTTTTAAGCTGGTTATCGCAGTATCAAGTTAAGTGTTGGATAGGGAAATGTGTGCGGGTCGGACTTCAGACTATTGACTGTGTTAGTTCAGGAGATCAAAGAGTTTAGTCTCATATCTAGAGTAAATCTCAGCTGGTGTCATGGGCACAGCCCAGTTCAGTGGAAATACTATGTTGCTTTAATTCGAGGGCAACCCTAGGAACTCCCTCAACTTACAGTTAGCACGGTCTAGGGTGTAACAGTGACTTCAGGACCTGACAGGCGCTCGTCACTTACCAGGTGGGGAGCTGGAAATGTAAGAATGAATAAATGTAACAAATGCGATAATAGGTTGTATGCATGGGAAGCACCCCTGGGACGATCCTAGCAGCGAGAGTACAGGTCATTCCAGGTGAGACGACCATGTTATCACCCAGGCAGGAGGTTGGCTGGGGCACATCTTTCCACTGGATTTCAAGGGTTCATTGGTGACAGAGAAGTGACCCCCTGGGGTACGCAATTTTGCTTGTGGACCGACAGGTGCCACTTATGGGAGGAAGAGTCAGTGGAATCACTATCTCATTCTGGAGTTCATAGAGAAATTCACAGTGAAATTTGGTAAGTCCATCCCGTTCGCACACAAGTCTCTAAGAAATGTAGATGAATGAACTGAATGTTGAATTTTGATGTTAAAATTTTTTCCCCCCCGGAGGATGGACCCATGTAACGCCGTAATATTACGGGTAATTTAGTGTAATATAAGTTAGTATAACTGTAGTATAAGATACAATAAGTACAGTATAAGCTAGTGTAAGTGTAATGTGAATGTAACCTTGAACCCTAGATATTCTTATCTCTTCGCAGTGTAATAGTTAACCGTTAAATTCCATATTCAGATTTAATCTCTGTTACTATTCATAGTGTGAGTGAGACTCTATTATTAGTAGAACTAGATCGAGCAACTATATGAATGTGATCGACTTTATACATGTGGATCAGTCGATTTCGCAGCGGGCTCGCACAGCCACGAAACTTTGGCAAGAGTTTAACAATCGCAAGAGTTCGTCTTCGTACTCTGAATTCAAAATTTATATATCAACGTTAATAGTATTCCCCTCTTGAACTATGCAACAGTAAATTGATGCTTATCTAAGTGCTAATTGCTGATAATAGTCATTCATGAGCGCGAAATTGATGCAGTCACCCACATGTCAAAAGTCACATAGGCCCAACAACTGCGAGCACAACTACAAGTTCTTCAAATACTCATTCGTTTAGGTTTCAGTATAATTATAGATCCCATACGCTTGTCACAAAATTTTAAGCATCGTAAGTCAATCCATCCGTGTGGGTCAAGTGTAAACATATTTTTCATACCCCTTAGTTGTTATTGTAAAGACACTAATGTTGCAGAGTGATCAGTCAAAGTTGAATCCAGTTCCCGATATTATAACAACCGAGGCTATTGAGTGGCAGATAGAGGCATCACTCCCCGTCCCTCTCCTATTATTGCAGGTTAGTGTCCGCGTGCTGGAAATTCCTCCCCCCCCTACCCCCTTGTTCCGATAAGGTAGATTCTCTTATATAGTACTAAGTTGACTTGCTAATATCCCCCCCCCCAATTCCTTTCATATCATTGTCACTCCCCATAGCTCTCCTATTATTGCAGATTCTCGCTACCGCTCCGTTTCGTCTGCCAAACGAGTGGTGAAGCTGCCCGGCTCACTCTGACTGCCTATCGCACGTTTACACTGAAATTCCCCCCCACTCTTTCTGATTCACGTACAGTAAGTCCTTGTATTTCGACGCATTTTACTTCGAAGCTTCATTTTTCGTGATAGAAAAAAGTTTCCGACATGTCGCAAACTTCGTCGCTTTTCCCCAATTTTTGTTGCCGCTTCCAGCCAGCAGCCGACACTCAGCAGATGACGCATACCGATGCTCATTTGTTGGCGGCCATTTTGCAACCACCCTGCCCTCTATCGATACAGCGGCGGTACTACAGACCCCTTCACCATTATGTTTTTTGTGCAGCCGAGAAAAAATGGATTTTGCAGCTCATTAAGGAGGGGTTGACAGCCCTTGAGATACATCACCTGACTGGGACTCCTGACAGCACCATAAGGACACTCAGAAAAAACAAGGCAACTCTCAAAAAGCAGGTGAGTGCATGTAAAATAACAATAAAGTATATGTGTGTTTTTTTCCCCCTCAACCTTTATTTGTGCCACGGTTTTTTACTGTATCAATATCCACCTAATGGAGTTAGTTCTTAGTTAACCAACCAAGAGTTTGTTAGAACAATTCAGGGGAAGAATATGCAGCATCATAATGAAAATCGGTAACGTTGGTTACTGTTATGTTGCATTATACCCCTAAGGAAGAACAAGGAACCTCTCAACAAGCAGGTGAGTGCACGTAAAATAACAGTAAAGTAAATGTGTCTGTGTTTTTTTTTCCCTTAATCTTTATTTGTGCCACTGTTTTTTACTGTATCAATATTCACCTAATGGAGTTTGTTTTTTGTGTGCAATCAGACACACAAGCCTACACACAGCAGAGGTGGACGAAACAGCTGTAAGACACCACTTGACACACTACGACTTAGACTCAGGTGTGGTTGACATAACAGAGGAAGAGATGAACTCTAGTGAAGAGAATGAAAGGCCAGATCACACTGCACAGGAGAAGATGACCACCCAGAAATTGTCCCAAAGCCTGTCCACCATAACCGACATGGCAACAACCTTCGAGACATACACCGGGAGTATGCCTGAGGCTACCCAGATCCTATCCACCTTTAATGATCTGAAGTCTCAATTGATTGCAGTCTACAACAGAAACCTACTGGAGCAGAGACAAGCCAGGATCACACGTTTTTTTAATGTGACAGAGAATGTGGCTGCTATTATGCAAGACTCAGATGTGACAGGAGAAGAGGATGAAGGAAGAGAAGTGGACAGAGAGGAAGTGGAGTTGCTGGAGCCTGAATTCGACTTCGAGGGCTTCGGCTTAGGTGATAGGGCTTTCCCAGAGAGACCCATGACACCCAGTAACTAGCCCATCCACCCTCAACACACCTTCACCTGCCACTCATGCCAATAATTTTTCCTTTGGCAACAGTGCACGGCAGGCCTTCCGTCAGTCATTACCACTCCAGGGAAGGGAGAGGATGACTCAACCTTTGCCAGGGTTCCCCCCTCCCCCTTATTTTTAATATAATTCTTTTGGTTTTAATTACCTTCATCGTCGCACTCATGCTTTTGACTATCAACCTCTCCCTCTTTAGTTCTTCCATACAACTGCCCTACATGTTTTATAACATGTTGGAATTTCGTGTGAATAAAAATGACCAGTTTTCCTCTTATGATTGCACTGTTTCACTAATGTCACTGAATGCCAGCAGATTAATTTGCTTCTTGATAGCAACACAAGGGGTAAGTGGTTGTTCTTGGGCACATGTATTAATCCGTCTGTCTTGGTCTTGTGCTACAAGGGGCTCCAGTAGCAAATTTCCTATGTTCTACCTCTATATCGCTTATCTATCTGTTAACTGTCAAGGTGCCAGTATATCTGTCTTACTGTAATACTTGCTAAATAAAGAGCAATAATCTGCTTGCACCGATAGGCTGTAGTTTCTTGTTGACGATCCGTCTTGCTTTCAGCACTTACGGGTTTACCCGCGTGAATATCATCCCGCATAGAGAATTAAATGTGGATAATATTATATCCTTAGATGTTTATTTTTCTGATTTGATGGCACTAATGATTTTGACATTACGATTATCTGCGGGTTTTATTTTATGGGACATATTTCCTTCAGTATTGTTTGATTTTGAATGGAAAATAAGTATTACGAGAGTTTCTCTGCATTTTAACCCTGAAACCGATGAGCGATAGGGAGTGCGTTTAACATTCTTTTGTACTGCTAAGCCTCAACTTTAGTGTACTGTGGTTTCCTATTGCATAATGCGAGATATACACGGTATAAACACTAATATATTACTTTTTGGTGTTGTTTACCCAATTACTGCTCTTTCCGGTGTGCAATATAGAAAATACAGTAATCACTCTACTATTCGGACGCCCATTATTTGGATCCCTCACTATTCGGACTTCGTGGGCTGTCTGTCCGCCCCCCAAGTGCCCAAAAATTCTAAAAAATCCTATTTTTCCCGACCGCGTCAGTTTGAATTTCCCGCTCGAGCCAACTAGCTCCCTTCCCGCCAAATCGCTCTCCTACTAGTTCTGTCTCAACTTCTGTGAACAGTGGACGGCTGTCCAATCTTTTGCGGTATTTTTGTTCTTGTTTAAATAATCAAAAGTCACAGTGCTAAGGATTAAGTGTAGTTAAACAATGGATTACTGGACATGCTTCAAGAGCAATTATGACCACTGTAAAAACCTTAGAGATGGGGGTAAACAACAATGCTGGACTGTCAGTAAACATTGTCAGCTGCTAAATATTTTCCATAATCACTTCTAAATCCTCATTCTCTGGTTACATTTTATTTACTTCATGCTTTGTGTCCCATATTTGAGTGCACAGGCTGTGAAAGAGGTGATTTTCTCAGTGATTACCATGTCTCTTACTTAAGTTCACTATCTAGTCAACTGGTTAACATTTTTTCCCCCACACCTCTAAATCATAATCTTTCTGGCTACATTTTATTTACTTCATGCTTTGTGTCCCATATTTGAGTGCACAGGCTGTGAAAAGGTGATTTTCTCAGTAATAATCATGTCTCTTCTTTAAGTTCAGTATGTAGTCAGCTGGCGAACACCCCTGCCTTACTCACCTCAAAATCATCATTTTTGGGTTAAAATTTGATTAATTCATGCTCTGTGCCAATTACTTATGTGAATGGGGTCTTAATTAAGTGCTATGCATGTCCGGTATGGAGTTAGGTAGATGGTTTTCTGATTTAGGTTAGGTTAGGTTAGGGTCAAGAATGACTGGTGCTGCTGGTGAACAGTGAACACCTTTGCCATACCTAACTCTTTTTCTGGTAACAATTTATTTATCTGATGCTTTGTATCCAATATTTTAGTGCATAAGATATGAGAAATGATGACTTCCATAGCGATAGCCACGTCCGATACTTACTTACACTAAGCTGCCAACTCATGAACACCCCTGCCTTACTCACCTCAAATTCATCATTTTTGGGTTAAAATTCCATTAATTCATGCTTTGTGCCAATTATTTATGTGAATGGGGTCTTAATTAAGTGCTATGCATGTCCAGTAGGGAGTTAGGTAGGTGGTTTTCTGATTTAGGTTAGGTTAGGGTCAAGAATGACCGGTGCTGTAGGTGAACAGTGAACACCTTTGCCATACCTAACTCTTTTTCTGGTAACAATTTATTTATTTGATGCTTTGTATCCCACATTTTAGTGCATAAGATATGAGAAACGATGATTTTCATAGTGACAGCCATGACCGATACTTACACTAAGCTGCCAACTCGTGAACACCCCTGCCTTACTCACCTCAAATTCATCATTTTTGGGTTAAAATTCCATTAATTCATGCTTTGTGCCAATTATTTATGTGAATGGGGTCTTAATTAAGTGCTATGCAAGTCCGGTAGGGAGTTAGGTAAGTGGTTTTCTGATTTAGGTTAGGTTAGGGTCAAGAATGACCGGTGCTGTAGGTGAACAGTGAACACCTTTGCCATACCTAACTCTTTTTCTGGTAACAATTTATTTATTTGATGCTTTGTATCCCATATTTTAGTGCATAAGATGTGAGAAATGATGATTTTCATAGTGATTGCCACGTCCGATACTTATTTACACTAAGCTGCCAACTCATGAACATCTATGCCTTACTTACCTCAAAATCATCATTTTTGGGTTAAAATTCAATGAATTCATGCTTTGTGTCCATTATTTAATGCATATGGTGTGAGAAAGGGTGATTTTCATAGTGATTTCCATGTCTGATACTTACTTACACTTGCTGGCAAGTTGTGAGCACCTATGCCTTACTCACCTCTAAATCATCATTTTTTGGTTAAAATTCAATTAATTCATGCTTTGTGTGCATTATTTATGTGAAAGGGGACTTAAATAAGTGCTATACATGTCCGGTAGGGAGGTAGGAGGGTAGTTTTCTGATTTAGGTTAGCTAGGTTAGGGTCATGAATGACCAGTGCTGGAGCTTCAGGCCCAATATTCGGACAAGACCACTGTCCGGACATGCCTTTGGCTCTATTACGTCGAATAGTGGAGGGATTACTGTATAACGTGGCTGTAACAGTTGCCAGATACCACTTTCTGGGTGAAAGGTACTGGGAATCGGGTCATCACTTCTTTGGGCAATCGTACCTCTCCACTCCATCCCTCCATCTCATCCTTGGCCTCCCCCTCCCTCTCACCCCCTCCACCTCACTCACACAGACTCTCCTCATCAGTCTTTCACTCTCCATCCTCTACACATGCCCAAACCACCTTAACGTGTTTCTCCTAACGCTTCCTATCACGTCCACAACCACACCAAAACGCTCCTTCACTTCCTCATTTGTTAGTCTGTCTCTCCATGTGACTCAACATGCTGGAAAAGTATATAAAGTATACGTACTAAAAAGTGCTAATATATAAAAAAAAAAATACGGGAAATTATATAGTTTCGTTGTTGATTGACATCATCTGGACAAAGAATAGTCACGGTGACTCCCACGGGAGCACTTCCGACATACCAACTGGTCAGGCAGGGCTACCAACCGCCCCCTTAAAGCTCTCTTAGCATACTGTGCAAAAATTGAGGGCTTGCTTGTGCTTTCCTTAGTGTGTAAAGTAGGGACCAGTGTAGGGCCTTTCCATCTGCGTTTAAGCATACGGCAGTTATAACTTTTACAACCACAAATGGTGTAAGAAGTAAATCTATCTATATCTATCTATATACCTAGGCTGCTTCCCCCAAGAAAAAGGGAGGTAGCCGAGACAAGTCAACACACTACCAATTTACTCATCCACTCATACACATTCATTCACATCATAGCCCTAAAGGGAGAAGGGACAGATCCTCACCGCACCACACCGCACGAGGGTCAACTATGCAGTGCAGTCAGTGACATCCGCAGCAGGGCCCGACAGCAAAGCTGGTTTACCCCTGCCACATCATAATGGATCCAGCCCCTTACCTCATCAGCTGATCAGACAAAATGCAGGAGAATATCCCCTCAGGGCTGCATCATCATTTATTCATTCACAATTTCTCTCCATTCATTTCTATCACGCACAGCCACTCTTCCTTGCTCCACAGACAACCCCCTCACATCCAGCGCTCTCTTCACACTGTCCATCCATCCTATTCGTGGTCTTCCTCTCAGCCTTACACCTCTCACATCAGATCTTTTTCACCAATCGCTCATTATCCATTCTCTCCATACGCCCAAACCATCGCAACACCCTCTGTTCAACTCGATCAGCCATCTCCCGAACAATTCCAGTTCTCCTTCGCGCTTCATCATTTCTCACTCGATCCATACGCGTCACTCCACACATACTCCTCAGACACCTCATCTCCATTACATTCAAACTTTTCCTCTCTGCTACACCCATATTCCATGTTTCAGCCCCATAGAATGCAGTCGGTACCACAACACCCTCATACAGCCTTCTCTTTACATCCATTCTGAGTGAACGACATCCAAACACTTTTTTCATTCCTCCCAGTACCTTTCCAACTTCATTCATTCTAAATTTCACTTCTGCATCTATTCTTCCATCCGCAGCAACATGTGACCCTAAATACTTAAAACACTCAACCTCCTCAAGCAACACACCATTCAAAACTATATTCATCCTCCTACCATCTATCAACCTCGTACACTTCATCACTTTACTCTTATTCTCATTTATTTTCAGTTTCCTCCTTTCACACACCCTTCCAAACTCCTCTACCAACTGTCTCAATCTCTCCTCTGAATCAGCCACCAGTGCAGTATCATCCACAAACAGCAACTGCTTCAGATTCCACTCTCTACCATCATTCACCAGACTCAGTCCTCCATCTAACACTCTTGCATTCACCTCCATTACAACACTATCCATATAAATATTAAACAACCAAGGCGACATCGCACATCCCTGCCGCAGCCCCACTCTCACGGGAAACCAATCACTCACAGTATTTCCCACTCTTACACACGCTCTACTATTTACACAAAAACTTTTCACTTCTTTTAGTAACCTGCCATCAAGCCCATTCAATCTTAAAACATTCCACAAAACCTCCCAATCAATTCTAACATATGCTTTCTCTAAATCCATGAATGCCCAAAACACATCCTTACCTTTTGCTAAATACTTTTCACACACCTGTCTTACAGCAAACACCTGATCCACACATCCCCTCCCTCTCCTAAAGCCACACTGCTCATCACCAATCACTCCTTCTGTACCCTCTCTAACTCTCTTAATTAACACTCTACCATACACCTTACCTACAACACTCAACAGACTTATACCTCTAAAGCTAGTACATTCATACTTACCACCCTTACCTTTATACAATGGGACCACACAAGCACTTGCCCAGTCAACTGGCACCATACCTTGCACAAAGAAACATTCAACGATCTTACTAACCAGTCAACAATAGTCGCTCCACCACATTTCAGGCATTCCACAGCACACCCATCCATACCTGCAGCTTTCCCTGTTTTCATCTGCTTTACTGCCTCTTGCACTTCCTCTATCGTGATCAAAGATTCATTCAACTCTCCCAACACATCTATTCCTTGCACCCTTCCATCTGCCACAATCTCAGCCTCCCCTTCCTCCTCTACATTCAACAATCTTTCAAAGTACTGTACTCCGCCCATCTCTTCCTTACTGCATCCATCTCAGTTAACGTCCTTCCATCCTCTGCTTTTACTCGCTCCTCCTTCCCAGACTCTCCCTTTCGCACCCTTTTCACCTCCTTCCAAAACATTTTCTTATTCTCCTGAAAATTCTCAGTCATCCGCCTATCCCACCTCTCATCTGCTGCCACTTTAGCATCACGCACAACCCTTCTCGCCCTATTCCTCTTTTCCTTATACCTCTCATATGACACCTCATCCTTCCTCTGCAACCACACTTCATATGCATGTCTCTTCTCACCCACAGCCATACTTACTTCCTCGCACCACCATTCACTTCCCTTTCTTACACCACCACCCACTCGTCTCACACCACACACCTCTTCTGCATGCCCCACCACAGCACTCTTAAACAACTGCCATTCCTCCTCCACACTGCCACTCTCCTGATCTTTCACTGTGTACCACTGATCTCTCAATTTCTCCTGATACTCTATCATTTTCTCTCTTTTATCTAACTTACTCACTTTCAAAACCTCCCTGCCACACCTAACTCTCCTAGCTCTCACCCATCTCTTACCTACTCTCAACTTTCCCTCCACCAGGTAGTGGTCAGACATACCTCCACCCTCCCCTCTCAAAACTCTCACATCCAACAATCTTCCTATTACATTCCTGGAAACAAGCACATAGTCCATCAATGCTCTGTCAACAACCCTTCCACCCTCCTGTCTCACCCATGCATATTTATAAATATCTTTCTTCTCAAACAAGGTATTTCCAATCACCATCTCTCGCTCAACACACACACCTATCATTCGTTCCCCATTTTCATTTCTTCCAGGCACACCATGCATACCAACTACATCTTCAACTGCTACATTTCCCACTCTAGCATTCAGATCCCCCATCATTACCACATTCACATTCGCTCCAAAGCTCTGCAAACACTCATCAACATCATTCCAGAAAGACTCCTTCGCTTCTTCATCCCTTTCACTACCAGGCCCATATGCACTCACAAATACCCACAACTCACGTTCAAATTTCGCTTTCACCCACATCAGTCTCGATGACACCTCTTTCCAAGCAATCACACACCGCTGTACTTCCGGGCTCACTAACAAAGCCACACCTTCTCTTGCCCTTCCTCTATCAACACCTGACAATCTTCCATTCACACTTCCAAAAGTAGACTCACCCTTCCCTTTCATCTTTGTTTCACTCAAAGCTAACACATCCAACTTTCTTCTCACAAACAGTCTCCCAATCTCCTCCCTTTTAGCCTCAATCGTACTACAACCACGCACATTCATAAACCCAACCTTCAGGGTACAGGGATAACTCGATCCCCCATCCCTTTCTCTGGCCTGTCTCTTTTTAGGAACTAAAAAACAGAGGAGGGGGTCCCTAGTCTCCTCACCCCGCCCCTTTTAGTCGCCTTTTACGACACGCAGGGAATACGGTGGCGGAAGTAAACAGCTGATAATAAATATGGTAAACGTAGCTCTGGGTTCGTTATAAATTGTTCTTACGTTTATGGCGGCATTTCTGATATCGGAATGTTGAGAAAGGAAGGTTGAAGTTGATTCTCCAATTTTGTTTGCCATTAAGATAGGGTCAAGAAGGATTAGAAAAAATGTTAATATCAAGGTTAAAAGAAAGATGAAGAAGAATTCTCTTCTGACTTTGAATTGTTCATTGGCTGCTAGTGATGCAACATAAATAAATAATACTAGTATTCCTCCCAGGAAAATTAAAAATAAAATATATGAGAATCAATAACTTTAGGCAAACAATCCTGTAGCGACTGAAATTAAAACTGTTTGGATTAATAGTACAAGTCCTGTCGATAAGGGGTGAATTAAACATATGAAATTAGAGAAGGCAAAACAATAAAAGGAAACTCGTACATTATTATTCCAATCTTTTGGTGTTTTAAGAAAAAGATTTCATTATTGGTTTACAAGACCAAGGTTTTATTTTAAACTAATAAAACTAATGTTAACTTTAAATAGCCTATTTTTGTCTGTTGCATTTATTATAATTTTTAGTGGACTGTGAGCTTTTGCTTCTAATCAAAAACATTTGTTAAATACTCTATTAAGATTAGAGTTTATTTATTCACTTACCACTATACAACAATTTAAATGAAGAAAGGGCTCCAACCTCTCCTTAGCTGTGAACTATTGTGAGACACAATGAAATGGAATATCTTCACCCACTAGCCCACCAGGCAACTACAGTAATTGTTAGTTACAAGGTGAGCACCTAATGTAGTACAATAAATGTTTAAACAACATGAAATAAATTCAAATACACCATACTTTACACACTCATTAAAGATGCAGAAGGGAAAAACCAAAACAAAGAGGGAGAAAAAAGTAGTTTTTACAAAGAACAGCTAATGAAAAATCAGGAAAAATTTGATAATAAGGAAGATGGGATAGGCAGTCTGAAACTGAATGGGCCTGGGAAAAATAAAGGGGAGAAGGGATGGAAGGAGAGTGAAGAGGAATGACTGAGGCTAAAGATAAAAGCTGACATGTAGCCATTACTTCAGCTGGTCTGATGAATGAGAGACAACAATAATGAGGCAAACGAGGTAGTCTAACAAAACAGGGGAACAACAAGAGATTGAGAGGCTAGATGAAACAGCATATATGATAATGAACTGCAGTGTACTTACCGATCAATTGTGAGAGGTTCTCTTGCTGGTAGTAACCAAGGAGGAAGGAGAGGATAATGGCAACCCCCAGCACCAGGACCACAAGCAAAGTCAGCACTACCACTGTCTCCACAATCCTGGCACGCAAGCCCTAGGGACACATGTGCTTTAGTTTGGTGTGGCTCATCAACTGTCAATAGTGAGAGCACTGGATATGGGACTGTTAAGGAATATCTGTGGGCTGTATAAAGTGGACAGAAGTAGACAAACACAGATTTATATGAGATGTGGAATAAGGAAGTCTATTACTGGATGGAGTAAGAGAGTACAATTAGATAATATGGCCATACAGAGAGAATGGATATATATCAGGTAGTGAAAATGAATACAGTAAAACCCCTTTAATTCAGAATAATAGGGGCTGAGGCCATTCCAGTTTCACTGGAATTACAACTTATGGAAAGTTTGGGGCCTCCTGACTAACCAGAAAAAAAATCACTTACCAAGTTTGCAGAGGGTGTAATTCAAGCATAAAGAGGGCCTTTTGGTAGGATATAGAGATGTTAGGAGGGTACATGATCACTTCTGTGCAACATTTTTTAAGCATAGTTACAATTGCACTACCTTACACTGTATATACAGGCCTTAAGAATGCTATTACACTTTAATAGACACGTTATATACAGGACATAATCACAACTGTAAAGCACTATTGTATGCAAAATTAATCACTATCAGAGTCGCTGCAGAAAATTTGTGCAGTCTGAGAACGCACTGCTTAGAACGCTGCATGTTGATGCTAAACTGAGGCAGGAAGAGGATGATGGGCCCTCACAGGCTAAAACATGATGAACCTAGTTGTCAGGGGAAAAAAAAATGTATAATTCAAGAGGATAATGTAATATTGTATAATTGGAGTATACAATGTATAGCTATGTGTGGTACGAGAGAATAGACTCATGAAATCAAGTGGCAATTTCACTTTATGCTGGCTTACTTTGCCAATTCTCTAGAGTCGAGAATTTATAGACTTTCTCAACGGTACACAGCAGAGACTAGACACTCAAGTAGGCTGTAATATTGTACCGTTGGCCTCTGAGAAAGTTAGTTTCTCCCCTTAACATTCAAAAAAAAAAAAATAATAATAATCAGGATCTTGGCTGAGCCAAATTCCTAGCTAGCACAATGGATTTAAGGATTAATGCCAAAAGCTGGCCTAAGTACCAGTCGTGATTAATATAAAGAGTTGTGCTAACGTGGAGTAGCAAAAGTGTACTAAATATGTGGGAAAATTAAACACGACTTACATTTAACAAAGCTCAAGAACACGAACTGTAAATTTATTGAATAAAAGAAAGTAAATTTACGTTACATGACTCCAATTCAAATCAAAGAAAGGGAAATGCACTCACTCAAACACTCAGACAAACAGCTAAATAACTCAAAAACTTAAGCCTAGGAAAACAAGAGGAAATACTAATCAGTATAGATGAGACCGTGCTGAAGTTGATCACCAACAGGTGGGAGCTTCGGGAATACACGCCAATACAAGCTGAGATCTGAAATCGCTACGAAAAGTGATCACTCGAGCTTTCATACGGGCACAACCGGACGCTCCATGGCTACAAGACAGACTGGCTCTGTTTCTGAGTGTCCGATGTGAAGAGCGTGTGAAAGGGTGTGGCAGGCCAATGGCCAGAGAGGCGGAAGCGATAATTTAGAAATTATCGCTCAGAGGAATGCACCGTCTGCACATAAAAACAATCACTTGCAAAAGAATGACGAAAGTTTTGACAACTTGATGCAAATATAAGTACGCGAGCGGACGGTTGAGAGAATGAGCGAATTTCAGAATCATTCGTTGCTCCCGCAAAATCACTCGGTCACAATTTACGTTACATAATTTTACGATGTAGAAAATTTGTGACACTAGTGCGTCATGCCAAGATTGGGCTTCCATTAGACAGCATTTTACGACTTTGGAGAGGTTTTTCTGGGATTTTTAAGACGATTTGTTCGAAAAATTTAAATTATTTTCATCAACGAATATCATATGCCATGCTGACATAAGCATAATCCTGACTAAAAGTGTTCTGACTTATGGAAATTTTACTGTACTGTATATGTAAATGAGTCTGAAAGTGGGTGGGGGTATGGTAGGCCAAGAAGCTGGATGGCTACGGTACACGAGTGAGTGAGAAAGCGAGTCAATGCACTCCTCAGTCTCAGTGGTGTAAGAAACACCTTTTTGATATCTTGAAATTCATTGAGGAAGTAATAGAGCATGAAGCTATATGAATTTCCTCCAAACTGCATCCTAACCAACTGACTGTTGCAATCTACTCTTTGCCTCCCCAGCACCTGCATTATTGAATACACAGCAAGCTTGGGGCATATTTTTATATGCAAACTGAGTCATGTGGGCATCTAATGCACATTCAGGAAGTCACATATGCACCTCATATAATTATAATATATTACTGATTCAGTGTGTGGATGGACAATGGGTACCCCAAGACATAAAGTAACTTGGTGGTGGGATGAGGGTGTAGAAGCTGCAGTTAACGAGAAAAGAAGCTTTTTCAGGAATGCAAAAAGGGGCTGTAACAAAATGCAATACTTGGCTACCGAACTTAGAGCTAGAAAAGAGGTTTACAAGACAAAATCCGTCTCGAGACTTTTACTGGATAACCAAAACAGTGTGGAAAGGAAGAATAGGATAATTAAAGTGCCAAATCAGATGGAGAGAGAAAACAGGGGGTATCAAAGGTGAGCAGTGTGTGAAGAATGATGAAGGAAAGGTAATGGTGAACAGTAGGGATATTAAAGACGCCTAAAGAAAGCATTATAACCGGTTGCTGAATGAGGAGTTTGACTGAAACAGGGAAGGTTTGGAGCCAGCAGATCCAGAGTTTGGCCCTTGGACTTTGATTGATGCTGCTACTGTGAGCAGGGCAATACACAGGATGCAAGTGGGAATGGCAGCAGGTATGTCTGGGTTGACTGCTGAAATGCTGAAGGCCTCAGGAGTTACAGAGTGGGGTTAGTTACTGGCTTGATAAATATGATTATATATGAGTGTGTTGTCTCAGAAGATTGAATGAAGAGTGTGATTGTAAATGTGTACAAGGGGAATGGTGATGCCCTGGAGAGAGGAAATTATAAAGGCATAAAGCTTTTGGACGATGTCATGAAGGTAATGAAGAGAGTTCTAGAAGGTATGATTAGAGAGAAAGTGAACACTGATGAGATGCAGTTTGGGTTTATTTCAGGCAGACCACAGATGCCAAAATCATTGTTCAACAAATTCAGGAAAAATATATGAGAAAGAAAAGGAATCTGTACTTTGTTTTTGTTGATTTGGAGCAGGCCCTTGACAGAGCCCCTATGGAGATGGTGAAGTGGGTAACAAGAAAGCTTGGGATCGAGGAGTGGCTGGTTAGGGTGGTTATGGCTATATATATGTGGGTGCTTGCACCCAGGTAAGAGTGAATGGAGATTTGAGTGATGAGTTTTCTGTGAATGTTGGCTTGCATCAGGGGTAAGTCTTGTTCCCCTTTTTGTTTATCATGGTACTTGAAACCCTCTCATGTGACTTCAGGAATGGACTTCTGTGGGAGATGTTGTATGCTGATGATTTGGTATTGAATGTAGAGAATGCAAGGGGGGCGGGGGAAAGATTTAGGAAGTGGAGAGATGGTTTGGGACAAAAAGGCTTGAGAGTAAATGCTGATAAAACAAAGGTGATGGTACCTAGGGTTGGTAGCAGTACTGTCAAAGAAGAAGGAGAGTGGCCATGTGCAGTTTGCCACAAGGATGTGCAAGGTAATTCCATCTTGGGCAGTGTTTACGATACGTGGATGTATAAGAGATGTAGTGGTGTTTGAGGTAGACTGTGAGATAATGCTGATTTCATGTGTGCAGTGTGTCAGGAAGAGCATGTGGAGATTGTCAGGAGTGAAAGGATTGGTTTTGTTGATGAGTCTTGCGAGTGTGTGGAAGAGTTTTGTTATTTGGGTGATATGTTATGTGCTGGAGGTGGGTTGGAGCTGGCTCTGTGATTAGAATGAAGGGTGGCTGGAAAAGCTTCAGAAGGCTGTTGCCTCTCCTGACACTGTGAGGGCTAAAGAATCTTTGTAAGCAGCATGAGTTAGGAGTGTAATGCTGTATGGTAGTGGGACCCAGGCAATGATTTGGTGGATGTGCAGTGCATCCTTGAGTGTGAGGCTTGGGGAGGGGGGGAGGCTAGTTTTATGATGGAAGAGTTAAGAGGTAAGATGGGACTAGAGTGTATTGGTGTTGTGATGAGGAAAGGAAGATTGAGATGGTCTGGGCATGTGGAGAGGATGGGGAATGAACACTGGGTGCATAAAGTGAGAGGTGTTAACATTAGGGACAGGGCTGCAAGAGGCAGACAGAAGAAGACCAGGGACGAGGTCACTGAGTGTGACCTCAGGGATAAGGGACTGAATAGGAAGGCAGCCAGAGATTACGCAGCAGGGACAGCCACCATTAGATGACCACGGCCAATGCATGCAAGCATGTTGGAGACTTTAACAAAGGTTACAAATGTTTCAGAAATGAGATATGGAAATTGTGGAAGTAGCTGAACTGATTATCATCACTATCATCCAGACCTTCTTTCCCTGTAGGTGGGGTGAGGAAGGGCCCAGGGAACAAGAAAAACCTGACAGAATGAGATACTAACCAAAGCCTACCCAGCTGAATGGGTCATACTCATTCAACTATCATTCAAGCCCATAGAATCCTGGCTCCACTTGATAGGTCAAAACTTATTTCACACATAGCTTCACACTCACACATCTGACAGAGTCAAACCATGACCATACACTCCTCTGGACAAAATTCATCCAGCTGGCTTGAGCTCTCATCAGTTCCTCAGCCTCAACAGCTTCCATACCTCCTTTTCACACTCATTTACCATATCTATCCACCTTTTTCTTAGCGTAACACACCTCCTCCCATCCTCAAACCTGCTCAGATACCAGTATACCCTTTTCACCACACTATTCACACCCATTCTCTCCACACAACCATACCATTTAAACACAGTCTCTTCAACTGTGGTGGCCACAGATTCCCTACTCTGCAGCTTTTATGCATCACATTATTTCTTATCCTATCAATCTTCCCACTCCACAAACATGCCTCAACAGTCCCATCTCTACTGGTTTTACTCTTGACTTTTCATTTTCACACCACACCATAGTTTCATACCTGTATGTTAGAGTATGTACTAAAACTCCTTTATGGAAGTCTCTTAAAAGCCACCACACTCAGACCTCTGCCTTCATAGCACCAGCCACTTTCCTTCCCTGTGCCACTCTACTTACCATTTCTTTTGAACATTTGCCTCTTTTATATCACTGCACCAAGGTAGGCTACTTAAATTCTTTCACCCATTCAAGTTTCTCTCCATTCACCCTAACATCATAGTAAAAGCCACCTTCTCGAACAACCATCACTTCAATCATGCTTACATTTAAATGCTCACAGCTGAATTGATAAAGGTTCAAATAGATGATATCTGCATGGAAATGCACATAAAAAAGCTTGAAACACATTTTAACATGGCAGCCAATGGAATGGCTCAATATATTACCACCACCATTCTCAACCTCATCCTGACCTTTGCTTCAACAAAAAGATGTGGTACAGTAGGTTCCAAAAACGAGGAAACAGAATACAAAACTGAGAGAACTAACAACAGCACGTCCTGTTAAATGGGCCACAATCATTCACATACCATCCATTACACATCATCCATGCCTCCAAAATCCTGGTTCCATCTCACAAACAATATACTGTAATGTACACTTTTTTGTACAGCATATTCTTTATAGATGCACTTCAGCTATGCTTGCAAAATAATAATTACAGTATTACTATTGTTAAAAAATAATTTACCCCTCTTAACATAACTTATCCAACCAACTTGCATCAAAAGAAAAAATACAAGAAAATTTTGTGTCATTACAGTGTGCAGTTTTAATCTATATCCATCAAAAATGCAAGCTGTTCTAGGGGAATCTGCATGAGAATTATGTATCACACACATTTACCCACAGTATTTGCCATGCACATCTACCTCATACTTAGTATGTTTGTATTACAACTGGTGGTAGGTGGTGAAGACCATCACCCAATCACTTGATGTAGCACTGCCTACTTCTTCCTTCATCTTTATCATCCTTTTTCTGTGTCTGCCATCTTCTCTTCCCATTTCTCTCCATCTTTCCTGTCACTGTTTATTACTCTTTCCCCTCCACTCCAGGTGGCTTTACATTGAGTGACAAGCCTAATGGTTTCATGTAAGCCAGGAAAACAATTACAATGCTAGAAGGTAACCATGTAACCAACACATAAACATTTCCTATGTGTCAACAAGTGGGTTGGCTGAGGGTTGGTGCCCCTCCCAGTAAAACAACGAACTCAAAGCCAAACAGCCACCCCAGACAGGATTATTGAATCTGGCTATAGATAGATGGTATTACAACTATTGTGTGTGTGTGTGTGTGTGTGTGTGTGTGTGTGTGTGTGTGTGTGTGTGTGTGTGTGTGTGTGTGTGTGAGTGTGTGTGTGAGAGAGAGAGAGAGAGAGAGAGAGAGAGAGAGAGAGAGAGAGCTTCCGTGTGCCTGTGCATGTGGATCCAGTAGTTGTCGCCGG
>JAGKTI010005703.1:0-12310 GCA_018397915.1 Birgus latro | reverse complement strand
GCAAGGCCTGGGGGGGCTGGGTTTATGATGGATGAGTTGAGAGGTAGGATGGGACCGGAGTGTGTTGGTGTTGTGACGAGGAGAGGTTGGCTGAGGTGGTTTGGACATGTGGAGAGGATGGGTGATGATAATTGGGTGCAGAGGGTGAGAAGTGTTAATATTGGGGGCGGGGTTGGGAGGGGTAGACCGAGAGAGACATGGGATGAGGTCATTAAGTGTGACCTCAGGGTTACAGGGAGGCTGCCAAAGACTGAGCAGCACAGAGAGCCGCCATTAGGTGACCAAGGCCGACGCATGCACGCATTTTGGAGCCTTCAAAAACGAAACGATTCTCATGTGGTATCAAGAAAATGTCTACTTTATCCCTACTTCACCCCATGTCTGAGTCAAAAATTTCACTTGGCTATTTATTTCTTTTTCTGGTGGGAAGGAGGTTTTTATACTTTCCTAGAAATATTGTAATGATATTTAATATTAGTTTACCAGTACCAATAATGCAAAAATTTATGTAAAAAATTACATCAGCTGATGCCAAGACAAAACACACACAACAATTAAGCTATAACTATGTTTAAAAAATTTAGGTTACAAAATTACAATGTCAAGGCTCAGAACATCATTATCTGATACTCTGCCAACTTTGACAGATAAATTGGTGCATCAGGATTTTTTAGTAACTTACATGCTGATGTGCTGTATGATAAGTCATCATCACCATCTAATTTAGTGTTGCCCCATGGGAAGCATAGAAGCCTGGGGCTAGGCAAGTTGGTCCTGGCATTTAAGATTAGGGTGACCAGCCTCACTCAACCCTGCGTGGCATCACGTGAACAACAAACCCCAACCACCCCTTGGATATAAACCTGCACCGGCTCAATCCGATTGGAGCACCTTAATTGCCCACTAAACCACCAGGCGCCATAATTTGGTCATATGGTTACCACCCAGCGTAGTAAGCTAAATGGTTTTCTGGTGTACAGGAAACCATTTGGCTCGTCACTCAGTGTAGAGTCACCTGCAGACAAAGGGAGGAGGAATGAATGAAGGAAGGAAAGATAGAAGAGGAAGGAAGGAAAGAAGAGAGGAACGGAAAGGCACCCGAGAGCAACACTACATCGAGTGAGTGGATGATGAGCACCCCCAATGATAAGCAATCAGTAAAAGTTGGAAGGCCATGGGAAAATATATACTCCAGATTACAAGGTGCTGTTACTGCTTAATCCTAGTCCGTCTGACCAAGCAGACCTGTCGACCACAGGTAAGCAACTGCTGCTGTGAAGCCATCCTAAAAGTACAGTACAGTACTGTACACTGTGTTGGGAACTGACACTCCTTTGTGGTAGACAATGCCTAACTAAAGTTGGACCAGGATCCATCTTTATGCTGAAGTGCAGGGAAATGTAAGGTTTGGCTCCTGAATGGACACTACCGCTGCTCCACCCAAGGTGCACAGAGGTTTGGCTCCTGCATGGACAATGTCACTACTCCACCCAATGTACACAATACTGTACCACCATGTGTAGGCTCTTCGTCAGTGCTTCGTAATACAGTAATCCCTGTAAGACCCAGACACCCAAGTCTCGAATACCCCAAGTCCCGGACATTTTGGGCTCAGGTCTTCGGAACCCAAAAATGCCCAAAAAACGTGTGTGCGCACACGCTTTCGTTTTCGTTTTTGAAGGCTCCAACATGCTTGCATGTGTCGGCCTTGGTCACCTAATGGCGGCTCTCCACGCTGCTCGATCTCTGGCAGCCTCCCTATTCAGTCCCTTAACCCTTAAGTCACATTTAATGACCTCATCCCATGTCTTTCTCGGTCTACCCCTCCCAACCCCTCCCCCAATATTAACACTTCTCACCCTCTGTACCCAATTATCATCCCCCATCCTCTCCACATGTCCAAACCACCTCAGCCTACCTCTCCCCTCATCACAACACCAATACACTCCAGTCCCATCCTACCTCTCAACTCTTCCATCGTAAACCCAGCCTCCCCAGGCCTTGCACGCAGGGACGCACTGCACATCCACCTAATCATTGTCATTTCTGTACATTTAAACCTGCGAATATCCTCTTCCTTTACTGCCCAGGTCTCACTACCAAACAGCATCACACTCCTAACACATGCTGCATACAAAGACCCCTTAGCACGTAAGGAGAGTCCTCTCAATGTCAGGAGAGGCAACAGCTCCCTGAACTTCTTCCAACCACTTCTCACTCTAGCAACCGAGCTAACTCCAGCCCCACCTCCGGCACATAACATGTCTCCCAAATAACAAAACTCCTCCACACACTCAAGAGACTCACCTGCAAATTCAACCCTCTCATGCCTAACAATCTCCACCTGCTCTCCCCGACACACCGCACACGTGAAATCAGCATTACCTCGCAGTCTACCTCTAATACCACTACGTCTCTTGTGCACCCATCTATCACAAACACTGCACAAGATGGAATTACTTCCCACACCCATGTGGCAAACTGCACATGGCCACTCTCCCTCTCCTCTGATTGTACCGCCACCAACCCTAGATATCATCACTTTTGTTTTATCTGCATTTACCCATAAGCCCTTGTACCCCATACCATCTCTCCACTTCTTAAATCTTTCCTCAGCCTCCCCTTCATTCTCAGCAATCAACACCAAATCATCAGCATACAAGCATACAACATCTCCCATGGGAGTCCATCTCTGAAGTCACGTGAGAGGGCTTCGAGCACCATGATAAACAACAAGGGACTCAAAACTGACCCCTGATGCACACCAACATTCACGGGAAACTCATCACTCAAAACTCCATTCACTCTTACCTGGGTGCGAGCACCCACGTACATGGCCATAACCACCCTAACCAGCCACTCTTCCAACCCCAGCTTTCTCATTGCCCACTTCACCACCTCTCTAGGGACTCTGTCAAAGCCTTTTCCAAATCAACAAAAACAAAATACAATTCCCTTTTCTTTCTCATATATTTTTCCTGAAGCTGTCGAACAATGAATAAGGCATCAGTGGTCCCCCTGCCTGGCATAAACCCGAACTGCATCTCATTGATATTCACTCTTTCTCTAATCATACCTTCTAGAACTCTCTCCATTACTTTCATTATCTGATTTAAGAGCTTTATACCTCTGTAATTTCCCCTTTCCAGGGCATCACCCTTCCCTTTGTACGCATTTACAATTACACTCTTCAGCCAATCATCTGGGACCACACACTCATATATAATCATATTCATCAGGTCAGTGACTAACCTCACCCCAATATCTCCTGAGGCCTTCAACATTTCAGCAGTCAACCCAGACACACACACACACACAAAATCCAATTTTTAAAATTCCATAAGTTTGAACTTGGCCTGCGGCGCTGAACAGCTGTGCTACGGCATGTAGTTCTTCCGACATCTGCTAGAACGACCCTGCCCCCTCCCTATTTCCTGCCTACACATCATCGTGAGTGCACGCTCGTCATCATGGCCGCCCATGTGCTTGCTTTTGTGCTGGTGCCCTACCTACTGCAGGCCCTGCTGCTCCTCTGCTGCCTCTTCCTCGTGTGTGTGATGATAGCCCTGCCGCCTGAGAAGAGGAAACGAGTGGTAGTGACTCTGGAGAAGAAGCGGGAGATATTGGAGAATGTGGACGTGGGATGGTCGACATCCAGCATCCTGCGTGAATTCAACCTGGCCCGCTCTACCCTGTCTGATATCAAGAAGTCTCAGGACAAACTCACCCAGTATACGGCTGACTTTGCATCGAAGACCAAACGCAACATGCAGAGGAAGATTATGTACCCTCCCAGGTTTGCAGAAGTCGACTGCTCCACGCTGATTTGGTATCAACAAAGCGCTGCCGGTGTGCTGGTGCGTGGTACAGAGCTGAAGGCTGCTGCCGAGAAGTTCACAAGGTTACATGACACCCCAGACTTCAAAGTATCTGAGGGTTGGCTCTTCGCACTCAAACTACGACATGGGCGTACCAACCATAAGGCCCATGGTGAAGCTCTGGATGCAAACGAAGAAGGAGTAGAAGAGATTTGGCAGAAGGTGAAGGGCTTGATTGACAGGGAGGGCCTCACTCTCGGTCAAATCTATAACGCTGATGAAACTGGCCTATTCTATCGCTTGCTGCCCATGAACACTCTAGCAGACGAGACGGAGAAGTGTGTACCTGGCCGCAAGCTTTCCAAGCAACGGGCTGCTTTGTGTTGCGCCAATGCTAACAGCATGCACCGGCTCAAGCCCATTATTGTTGGCCGTGCAAGGCAGCCTCGGTGCCTTTGTGGGGTGATGGATGTCCTTCCTGTTGTGTGGTACCATTCTGTGAAGGCTTGGTTCACAGCCAAAATCTTCAAAGACTGGTTTTACCAGCACTTCGTCATGGAGGTCATCGATCATCAGATGAAGACACTGGGAATCCCACGCGACCAGGTAAAGGCTCTCCTTCTTCTGGACAATGCACCTGCGCATCCGTCCGACAAGGAGTTGGTGGCTGAGAATGGCCGTATTAGGTGCTTGGTTTTGCCGCCTAATTCGACTGCTCTCATCCAACCAATGAACCAAGGAGTGATCGTGGCGACAAAGAGGCTGTATCGTCGGAAGTTCCTGGATGAGGTGATGGTTGTTCTCGAGGATGAGGACAAGCGCAGAGAAGGACGGGACATGTGAGGCCAGTGGACTTTCGAAAACCTTCGCGTTACAACCTCAAGTCTGCCATCTACACCTGGGCCAGTGCATGGAGGGAAGTCCCTGTCAAGACTCTAGAAAGTGATTGGTCCGGTCTGCTTTCCGGAGCCGAAGCGGTGCATGACTTCCTATGTTTTGACGTGGATGACTTCTATGCACGTCTTCGTGTGGCTGGCAACGAGGTGGATGAGGACGAAGTGTGTGAGTGGTTGGATGATGATGAGTGTGATCCTGGGTATCAGTTCATGTCTGATATCGAGATAGCATCTTCACTTGCCGGTACGAGTACCCAGCTTGAAGATTCCGAAGAGGACTGCGATGATGATGCGGACTCTTCTCAGCGTGCCACTACTCCAGCCATCCCCAAGCTGAGCGCACTCCGAGAACATGTCGAGTTCATCCTGGACTACCTCGAACACCCGGACTGCGACCGGGAGATGGGGTCCTTGGGACTTGTGGAGGAAGTGCGCGCTTTCAGGCAGCGCATCATCAATCGCAAGAATTGTCATTCCTTACATCAATCGACCACTGACAGTTTTTCAGGCCCGTGACCCCCGCCATGCCCAGCCCTGGCTCCACACCACTGCCTCCTTAAGGCAGGCCTTCCACCTCTGAGCCACAGCCCAACACATCAGCCACAGTGGAGTTGCCACTGGAGGTGACTTTGCGGCTGTCTTCAGAGTTGTCTGCAGTGGGTACTCCATCACCACGGCCCAGCAACATGCCCCTCGGCCGCCTGTAGTACCTACTCTCAGACTCTGACAGTGAATAAACAGCAAAAACTCGCCACTAGACCACACGGGAATTTACAGTGTTGTGCAGTGTAAAAAACAATGTGCAATGTTGAGAAATCGCAGTGCCAAGGACTAAGTGCAACAATGGAGAGATTAAGTGCAGCGTAAGTGAGAAAAGAATGCGCAGTGTTCAGAAATTAGAATTCAGAGTGCCAAAGAGTAAGTGCAGTGCTTCAAAAGGACTTTCATCACTGTCACAGTCTGAGAGGAGGCAGGTTATTCCTTGCGACGGTCACGGACATGTAAGTACCCAGGAAACTGGTAAATATTTTTCATACTCACCTGTAATTCCTCATTCTCTGGTTCCATTTCATTTATTTCATGCTTTCTGTCCCTTATTGGTGTGTTTAGGGCCTGAAAAAGGTGATGTTTATGTCCGGTTAGAAGTTTCATTAGGCTGTCAACTGGTAAATATTTTTCATACTCACCTGTAATTCCTCATTCTCTGGTTCCATTTCATTTATTTCATGCTTTCTGTCCCTAACTGGTGTGTTTAGGGTCTGAAAAAGGTGATGTATATGTCCAGTTGGGTTTCACTAGGCTGTCAACTGGTAAATATTTTCTAAATCACCTGTAACTCCTCATTAACTGGTTCTTTTTCATTTATTTCATGCTTTGTGTCCCTTATTTGTGTGAACAGGGTCTTAAATAGGCACTATGCATGTCCGGTTGGGAGTTACATAGGTGGATTTATGAGTTAGGGTGGGTTAGGGTCCATAAGTACCTGTCCAGAAGCCTCAGGGCCAAGTCCCGGGCAAACCCAAGTTCCGGACAGGCCTATGGCTCTATTACATCAGATACTGGAGGGATTACTGTATATGAAATAATACATAACATACATCTTTATTCATCAATGGTGTTATTTAAAGCCAACTACTGTGATATCAATAAAGCAAGACCTAATTACACTCAACTTATTTGGGGAAGACCCTAATTCACCACACTATTGCTCCGTCATTGGCACTAACACAACTGACAATGGCTTGAGTTCAAAGGGCATCTTGGAACAAACAAATGACTATAAGCTTGCATGCTGGTGATCATGTAAGCAAAAATAGCAATTGTATATGACCAAAGTGGCTTCACATGGGATCACAATGATCATAAATGCAATAATATGATCGCACATCAAAAAAAGGTCCCAAGTTTTTAGCCAACATGAAGAGTGATTAATCTCAAACTAATTCACTGTAAAATGAGGGTCTGCTGTATTGTTATATAAAAATATCATAAACAATGGGGAAAAAAATATTATGCTGTGAAACTGACTGAAAGCAATCAAACCATCCCAAAGATTTGTATGCTGCACTGAGCTGTAAAGATTACACAGCAATTTCATGTTTCCAAATCTTAATTAACCTCTAGAATCTGGCTAGCATATTCCCCCTCTTGGATGATTTTGTTCAAGACAAGAATGGTCTCTCATATCTACTGTAGGGGTTTACTATGGCTGTATCAAGCCCCTCCAGTTCAAACAGTTCATATGTATGTAGTATTTCCCTGGGATTTATCACACAGCTTTTAGTCAAGATGTCTCAATCAATATCAATGCCCCTAGCAAAGTGGTTAACAACAGTGTTTGAAACTGGTGGTAATCTGTACATTTAGTACTACCAGAAATGATGACTGACTATGAATCTGCATACCGCTAATCTAATGCACTATCATAACAATACAAGAGCTAACCACAATAACATTGTATAATTTCAATTTTTAGTCACAGTTACATCCGGTTATGTCAGTCATTCTTTAAATTAGAAAAAAAAAAAATGTGTGACAAGCCAAATGGTTTCCTAAACACCAGGAAACCATTTACTACACTGGGTGGTACCATGAAACCAAATTATGACGCCTGGTGGTTTATTGGGTAATTATGGCGGTCCAATCGGATTGAATCTGTGTAGGTTATATCCATGGGGTGGTTGGGGATTACTGCTCATGTAATGCCATTCAGCGATAAGTGAGGCTGGTCATTCTCATCTTAAATGCCAGGACTAACCTGCCTAGCCCTGGGCTCGTACGATCTGCTTGGGGCACCACAGGATTGGATGATGGATGGATGGATCTAACAAATAGTACTTTGGTTGGAATTTTCAGGTCCATTATAAACTTGGGCAATACTGTATGTAAATATCCAGACAACCTGAAATTCCAGCAGAGTACTCATTTTCTGAATCTGGTAGCCCGGTGGATTACTCAACTAATTTTATCAATTTCAACCCCTAGTTACCTCTGCCAAGGAGGGTATTTTTTGCTGGTGTTAGTTTGCTTCTTTGTTTCTTTGCTTGTCTGTCTGTCTGTTTGTTTGTTTGTTTGTCTGTCTGTTAGAAGGAGTACTCAAAAAGCTATGAACAGATTTTGATGAAATTTTGTGGAAGGGTGGGCCATGGGCCAAGGAAGAATTGATTAAATTTGGGGGCAGATCCAGATCCGGAGTATGAAATGAATTTCAATGAAATTTTGTTGAAAGGTGGACCATGGACCAAAAAAGAAATTATTAAATTTGGGGGCGGATCAGGATCCTATATCCACAGATCTGGATCCGGGATTACTCAAAAAGTTATGAATGAATTTTGAAGAAACTCTGTCGAAGGGTGGGTCATGGGCCAAGTGAAAAATGATAAAATCTTGGTGTGAATTCGGATCTGGATCTGGATCTGGAGTATCCCACACAGTATCTCCAAAAGTTCTCAATGAATTTCAATAAAATTTTGTGGAAAGGTGGGCCATGGACCAAGAAAGAATACATTAAATTTTGGGGTGGATCCAGGTCCTATATCCACAGATCCGGATCCAGGATTACTCGAAAAGTTATGAATGGATTTTGATGAAATTTTGTGGAAGGGTGAGCCATGGGCCATGGAAGAAATGATAAAATTTGAGGGCAGATCCAGATCCAGATCCAAAGTATCCCACAAAATATCTCCAAAAGTTCTCAATGAATCTGAATGAAATTTTGTGGAAATGTGGGCCATGGACCAGAAAGAAATGATTAAATTTTAGAGGCGATCCGGATCCTACATCCACGGATCTGGATCCAGATCTATTTTAATGGCAATGGCATTGGCAGAGGTATGCATTCTCTGAGTGCTTTCTGGTTAAGAATGATACCCACCCTGGATGAGCGAGAGGTTAAGCCACTGGACGTAGAATGAGTCTCGGTACAGCGTAAGGACTTCATTGCTGAGAATACTGACCGGCAGCAGCAGCACCGCACCCAGGGACACAGACAGGCTGAATGTGCACAACCACAAACTGCAGACAAAAGGAGAAATCATTTCCCAAGTCAAAACCAGCAGGATGCAGTACAATATAGTACAATACTGTATAATGGAATGTGACTGAGGGGCAGAAACAGGCAAAAGGGATTATCTTATGAGCCTGCTCATAGTACAGTATTAAATTTTCCCCATAAATCATAAACTCTCACATCTACATTTTAGGCTCCATGGCCTGTGTGAGATGGACACAATAATCAATGACTAGGTTCACAATTACGTTACACAGTACAAAACCTTCAACAAATCTCAGGAGTGAAAATCTACCAAAATATAAAACTGACTTAATAAAACTCTACAGTACATTTCATTACCTCTTATACAACAACAATAATAAAGCTCTCTACATTAACGTACTTAATTTCCCAAACTGACAATTCCATATTAGCCATTTTTTTTTAATATAATAAAGTGGAAATGCATAAACAACAAAGACCTACTGTAACTCCACAGGGATCACAGAAACCATGTGCCTGGTATTCATCTCCCTTGCTTCCTCCTCCCTGTACCAGTATTCATCTGCTCCTCAGTGATCACCAACTCTCCACACCTTCCTTATCCCTCCATAATTAACCTCATCCTCACCCCTATTCCACACCTCACTGACCTACCCCCCCCCTCACCTAATCCACACCTCACTGACTCCTCCACCTACTCTACGTAATCCCAGCGACCCTCCCTCTATTCCACATAACTTGACTGATCCCTCTCTACTGATTTCCCCTTCCCCCCCTTTCCTTCAATTCCACACCTCACCAACCCCTCCTCTATTTCCCACCTCACAATCACCCACATTCACACCTCATCCCACCCATATTCACATACCCTACCCTCCAAACCTCCTCTACTCCACATAACCACACCCTCCCTCCTGCTACTCCACATAATCTCACCCTCCATGCCTCCCTTAAACTTCACATAACCTCAATGACTCTTCCTCTGCTCCACACAGCATTAACCCACTCTACCTCTTCCTCTACTCCATGCAGGCTAACCTCACATTTCACCTTTCCCATTACCCCACAAAACTCCACCCTCCACCACTCCTATATCACATACCTTCACCCTCCACTCCTTCAAATATTCCACCAAAATTCATCCTCTACCCCTCACTCTATTCCATGTCCCTTCACCATTCACCTTTCCCTCTACTCCACCTATCCACATCCTCAATCCCTTCCTCTTGACCTCAACCTATACTCCACATAAGCCCACCATCCTCCCCTCTCTAGTACACACATCCTCCAACTTTTCAAATACCTGACCTAGCCTCACCCTTCACTCTCTCCCTCGACTCCACATATCCTCCTCCTCTCTTCTTTCAAACACTTCACCTAACCTCACCCTCTACCCTTTCAAATACATCACCAAACCTCACCCTTCACTCTCCCTCTACTCCACATATCTTCACCCTCCACCCCTTCAAATTAAATACCTAACCTCACCATTTACCTCTCTCTCGACTACATATTAATAATCTCACCATCCACCCCTCCCACTTCACCTAAGCACACCCTCAATCCCTCCCACTACTCCACCTAAGTACACCCTCAATCCCTCCCTCTACTCCCCCTAAACTTATCCTCCATCTCCATTCCATCTAACCTCACTCTCAGTTCTTTCAAATAACCTAACCTCACTCTCAATCCCTCCCTCTACTCTACCCTTAACCCACCCCTCTACTCCACAAACTTCTCCCACTACGTCTCTCCTTCCTCCACTTCCTTCCCCTATCTCTACTCCACTTCAACACAGCCAACACCACTCACTCACGAGGCGGCATAATAAACACAAACAGACGTTAAGAACTCAGTCATCTCTGTTTACAACGGACACGATACCAGATACGCTACCATACTCACAGTTCAGGGTCAACTGCTACCTTCACTCTCGTATAGAGTTCGATGAGATAGTTTAGCATTTTCAATAAGTTTTATATTTCATACCTCCAGTTTACTGATATTTACTTTAAATTTTATTTTCACTCTCCTCTTCCTCATCCTTCTCAACTCCTTCCTCTCTTAGCCTAGCATTCCCATCCCCCTCACAAGGTCGAAAGATCTCACCCACCTTCCCTCCCGACTACTCACCCGTCCTCCCGCTCCATCCTCCCCTTACGTCTCTCGTCGTCTCTCTTCCTCCTCCTCCCCTCCCTACTCCTTATCCCTCCCTCCCGTTACGTTCTCGCTTGCCATCTGGTAGACGAGAGTTCGAGCCTCGCTCAGGCTGCGAAAAGTTTCACTGACGAAGTGGGTGGTTACTGTCCCCCTTGAGCAAGGGGATGGGTGTGTGCGTGTGTGAAGGTCACAGCCTTACCCTTAGATCGGACTTTTTGAGCTCTCAGCTCCCTTCCGGGAGGGTAAAAGCTGACGATCATGACCAGCAACTGACCCTGACCGACCCAGTGAATTACATGCACGCACGCACGCACGCACGCACATGCGTGCACACACACACACACACACACACACACTGGAACGGATACTGCTAAAACATAGAAAAGCAGAGTTAACTGATGCCCCAAGGTCACAATCCAGCCCCTACTGCTAAAACCACCCACACCCATACCCTACCCCACCAGTACCACCCCTTCACTCCACTGCCCCTATCCAAAGGTATACCCTGTATCACTACCACTATCACACCTCCAACCTTCCACCTTCCACCAACTCCAACACTGTCCTTGGCGCTTCAATCAGATTTTAAAGTTTAGCCTAACTCCATCCTACCTGATCACTCCTCAGTCACTATTACAGCTTTTACTGATACCATCACCATATTATACTACAACAATCCAAAAACTTTTACTTTGTATCACTGACACATTTACAACACAACAGTACTCTCAACTCCAGAGCTACTCTCTCAATTTCTCGAAAACCTTTACTTTAACATTACCTCCACCCTACTATGCGTTCAGTCATTACCACAACCTTACTTCTACTCTCACATTTTCCTTCTCCATGTGTCAACATCGCTATCGCTTACACCAGCACCACAATTCAACCTTCATCGATTCTACCTCTACCTTAACTTCAGCTACAAACACCATCACCATTACCTAGTCACTAACCTTCTCTATCATCAGTGCTTGTTTTTATCACAAAAACTATTAAAACTACCCTTATTATTGACATGATCTTGTCATAACCCTTTAAATACCAATGATATCATCACAGTTTGTATCAACACCAAAGCTACCTATTGTACTTTTTCTTCTCATCACCAACAATGGGCGTTACGTTACTCGTACCATACACAGGCCTAAATTATCCAGTTCCTATACATATCACCCTTACCATGAGCAAAACAACAAGAACAACACTATCATTATCTTTATTACAGACACCACTAGTGCTCGTTTCATTCCACTGACGCAACTCCTGCTCCCACCATAACCTAAGAATTATTTAAAATGACACAACCTCAATCTTGATCATTATCACTAGAGCACACCGTCTACTTCCACAACCACCACCGACAACCAAAACCAAACCATCGTTCAACAGCAGATTCGCTACACAATCAATCTCCACCACCACACAACCAACATAACTAA
>JAGKTI010005702.1:29345-43801 GCA_018397915.1 Birgus latro | reverse complement strand
CTAAATGTTAATCATAATTTCCTGCTTTCAATTTAATTTTTTCATGCATGGTTTTTAAGTGCACCAACTATGAAAAAGGTGAATGCCAGTGAATTTCATGTCCAGTCATAACCTAACCATGTTTCTGGTAACAATTTACATCATTTACTGTATTTTATGCTTTGTATCCAATAATTTAGTGCATAAAATGTGAGAAAAGATGATTTCCATGTCCGATACTTACTTATACTATGCTGGCAAGTTCTGACCACCTATGCCTCACTCACCTCTAAATCATCATTTTTTGGTTAAAATTCAATTAATTCATGCTTTGTGTGCATTATTTATGTGAAAAGGGACCTAAATAAGTGCTATACATGTCCGGTAGGGAGGTAGGAAGGTAGTTTTCTGATTTGGGTTAGGTTAGGTTAGGGTCATGAATGACCAGTGCTGGAGCTTCAGGCCCAATATTCGGACAAGATCACTGTCCGGACATGCCTTTGGCTCTTTTGTGTCGAATAGTGGAGGGATTACTGTATTAAGATACCTTTTATTTGCACTTACCTAGCCAAATGCTTTTTTTTTTTTTTAAATATAGGGAGATGCAACAACTCTGTACCTTTTACAACAATAAATAATTCAGCTTCAGCTTCCTCAAATTCATTGTCTGTTTGGGTGAAGCACAGATGGATACTCATTTCATGTCTGTCTGTATAGTACGATGACAGTGCAAAACAGCATTTATAAGAATGGGAATATAAGGTACAATTTTTTTTGCAAATATGATACTTCAGGTATGAAATTGAAATCAACCAATCACATGGCAGGAGTGCGCAGGTGCCACATTCACGAAAATGGATGATCAGCTGGAAAAAAATTGGGTATAGCTTACTTTGAGGTTCCCCTCCCCCTCCCTTTTTTTTTTGTACAGCAATCTTCTAATGATCTGTTTTGGGGCACATTTAATATTATATGGGTTACCAAGGGACAGTAGGCATAATATTATGTGTTTTATTAAATCCAGTTCATATTCATTACCCAACTGCTTCAGGAAAAATATATAGGAAAGAAGAGGGAGCTGTGCTTTGTTTTTGTTGATTTGGAATAGACCTTTGATAGAGTCCCTAGGGAGGTGGCAATGTGAGCAATGAGAAAGCTTGAGATTGAGGAGTAACTGGTTAAAGTGGTTATGGCTGTGAATGTGGATGCTTTGCTTTCAGGTGAGAATGAATGGAGATTTGAGTGATGAATTTTCTGTGAATGATTGCATGCATCAGGGGTCAATCTTGAGCCCCATTTTGTTTGTCATTGTGTTTGAAGCCCTCACTTGACTTCAGAAAGGGATTCCCATGGAAGATGTTGTATGCTGATGACTTGATGTACATTGCAGAGAATGAAAGGGAGGCAGAGGAAAGATTTAGAATATGGAGAGATGGAATAGAGCACAAGGGCTTGAGAGTAATTGCAGATAAGACAAAAATTACGACTGTCAAAGCAGAGGGAGTGTGGCCATGTGCGGTTTGTCACGTGGATGTGGGAAGTGACTCCATCTTCTATAGTATTTGTGATAAGTAGGTGCATAAGAGATGTAGTGATATTAGAGGTAGGTTGAAAGATAATGCTGATTTCGCGTGTGCGGTGTCTCGGAAAGAGCATGTAGAGATTGTCAGGCATGAAAGGATTGATCTTGCTGGATGGTCTCTTGAGTGTGTGGAAGAGTTTTGTTATTTTGTATGGATTGTTAGGCATGAAAGGATTGATCATGCCGGATGGTCTTTTGAGTGTGTGGAAGAGTTTTGTTATTTGGTGGACAGGATTTGTGCTGTGGCTAGTTTAAAGAGTGGTTGAAGGAAATTCAGGGAGCTATTTCCTTACCTGACATTGAGAGGACTCTCCCTCCGTGCCAAGGGATCTCTGTATGTGGCATGTGTTAAGAGTGTAATGCAGTGTGGTAGTGAGACCAGGGCAGTAAAGGAAAAGGATATTCATAGGCTCAGACCTACAGAAATGGCAGTGATTAGATGGATGTGTAGTGCATCCTTGAATGCAAGGCCTGTGGGGGTTAAGATTATGGTTAAAGAGTTGAGAGGAAGGATGGGACTGGATTATATCGGTGATGTGATGAGGAGGGGTAGGTTGAGATGGTCTTGGTGTGTTCAGAGGATGGACAATAACAGTTGGGTGCAGAAGGTGAGAAGTGTGAATGTCGGGAGGAGAATTGCAAGAGGCAGACCAAAAAAGACCTGGAACAAGATCATAGAGTGTGACCTTAGGAATAAGGGATTGAATAAGAAGGCTGTTAGAGATCGAGCAGTGTGGAGACCACCATTAGGTTACCAAGGCCAATGCATGCAAACCTGTTGGATTCTTTTTAAACGATGTGATATAACTAGTTCTGCACGTCTTGAGCAGTAGCTTATACTTTGTCATAGAGCGCAGCATTATAATGAAACACAGTAAGCCATGGGAACAGTCTTATCAGTTAAGAAGTTTGAGGTTATTTACCAGGCCTTTGACACTGTAATTTTGCCTCGCATATAAGTAGTTAGTATGTTAGGTGTTAGCACTGGCTATGATTGCTCTGTTCTGTGGATGTAGTTTACTCTGCATGAATAGTATGTTAGAGATGAGGTTTGGGACTTACAGTAGACTGAGCACAGCAGACTAGTTTCTGTACTGAACACCTTGGAACACGTGTAGGTAAACCACCAAAAGTGGTACAGCGGCTCGTTCTCAGTGGTGTGTGTAATTTCACTTCTGTTGCATAACTTATCCGTGTTTTGCAAGCTGTGAGGGATCCAGTTCTAGGGAAGTGACTCAAGTGGGCTCTCCATGAAGATTGACAGCAAAATGCTTGTGCATTGTGCACTAGCATATGCTATAATATATTTTAAGAGAGTCCAGAGGGTTTATTGAGTGCCAAGTCAATGTTTGTCAGTATTGTTGTTATTTGCTTTTTACAGAGGTGATTAAGTAACGAAGAAGCCTAATCTAGACCCAGTTTACACTGTGTAGCTACTGAGGCACTAATCCCTGAGACCAGTAAATTAAATGGTTGAAATACTTATGGGTTTTGCACTTGGTGTAGCATCCAAAGAAATGCATCAGCTGTACCGTGGCCAACTTCATTATGGGAATTCCTTTTAAGGAAGTATGGTATCATTGATTTGATTGATTGAAATATTTGTGAAGATGCACAACAGTTGGGTTGTAACCCTTTTTTCTAACCTCAAAAGACTGATAAGAATCAGTTGAATGTTGGCCAGTGCAGCAAGAATGGCAGGTCTCACTTCATCCTGTCTTTTAAATACTAATGCACCTCCCATACTGCCTGTTGTTACCTTATGTCATACTGGTGTCATTTAAGAAAGTCAGTGATGGCCAGTTTCTCTCTTCTCACTTATCAGTCTCTCATTAGGCAGTATGGAGAGCATCTGAGTTAAGAAAAAAGTGACACTGTGTTGACCAGTGTAGAAAATTAACTGGCAAGTTACACTTTTTTTTTTTTTTAATGAAAACAGTTTACGTATTTATCATTCAGCATACCAGTACCAAATTCTATGATACTGTATTTGTAAAGCATATAATAAAACAGTGGTTAAGCTTTTTGTAAATTTATGGAACACAGTGGAATAATTTCCCAGTTCATAGTGAGATGTAGAAGTGTCATACCTCAATTGTGAAGCAACATGGCTGGTGACAACCAAATATCAACCTGCCATCCAATAAGGTTGGAACAGACTTTGCACTTTCTTCCTTTACTGTATCATGCTTTTCTACCTGGCATTGTACCATGTGCACTTTCTTCCTTTACTGTATCATGCTTTTCTACCTGGCATTGTACCATGTGGTTAATGGGCTGCCATGCAGTATTATTCCCTTTTCCTCTTACTTTGAGCTTTTCCTCTTTTTCTTGTTGTTTCCCTCATCTTTCATCTCCTTGCCAACATTCTGTTTTCTCAGAGATATTGCTATGACCAAGGCTTCTCTGCATACTCCATTATAAGGAGGGAGATGGTTGGGCTCAGTCATATTGGAGGCTAGTCAGAGCATGGTTGGAAAAATGCTCCACTTCAACCCAGCGCATTATTTAAGTACTCTCGTTGCTGCTCATGGTACTCCATGGCAACCTTTCAGATTTTCTATCTATCTATTTGTCTATCTATTGCCAGATGCCTTAATCCCGTAAGGGTTGGCCACAAAACAAATCACCTCCATGTCACCCTGTCCCCTGCCATTTCATTGCCCTGCTCCCAGCTCACACACTCCTCTCACCTTTCCACTCCATCCCTCCATCTCATCTTTGGCCTCCCACTCCCCCTTCCCCCCTCCACCTCACTCACATACACTTTCCTCGTCAGTCTCTCACTCTCCATCCTCTCCACATGGCCAAACCACCTCAGTGTATTTCTCCTAACACTTCCTATCACATCCACATCCACACCACACTCTCCTTCACTTCTCATTTGTCAGCCTGTCTCTCCATGTGATTCCACATGCTCCTCTCAAATAACTCATTTCCACTGCTTTCACTCTTGACTTCTGTCCCTCCAACAAGGTCCAAGCTTCACTTCCATATTTTAGAGTTGGTATCACAATAGTCATATAGTAGCTTTTTCACATCCATGCTTACTTCCCTGTTTCTTATCACTGCTTTCAAGGAACCAGTAACCATTCTTCCTTGTTGTACCCTTTCAAGCACTTCATCCTCTATACTTCCAGGCTTACTCATCACACTACCCAAGTACTTAAATGCACTCACATTTTCCATTTCCTCCTCATCCTGCCTCACTGTACATTCACTGACTTCACTTATCTCAAAAACCATAACTTCACTCTTCCCTACATTCACCTTTAGATTACGTTACTTACACGCTTTCCCAGACTCATCTACCAAACCTTGCAGCTCCCCTTCGTCTTCACTTACCAGCACAGTATCATCAGCAAATAACAGTACAGGGAGTTTCCAAACCCTGCCCTCTCTCATTAGGGCTGCTCCAACATCCACTGCCCTACCTTATATCTCTTTTATAACCCCATCCATATACAGATAGAACAACCATGGAGACATGACACATCCTTGTTTCAATCCAACCTGTAAATAGAAAAATTCACTCAGTTCACTATCCACACGCACTGTAGCCTTATACATACTCTTCACGGCCTTCAACAACTTCCCATCTACTCCATATATTCTTAATACTTTCCACAATCCTTGTCTATCCACCCTGTCATATGCTTTCTCCAAATCCATGAAGGCTGCATAAAACTTCTTTCCCTTCTCTAGAAACATTTCCACTAAAGCTCTAAGACTGAATATCTGATCTACACAACCTCTTCCCTTCCTAAAACTTCTCTGTTCTCCAACTAATTTCAGATTTTAAATATGATAATTGTATAGAATTAGTTTGATTCATTGCAGAAGGAGTGGGCTAGACCTTGTAGGTTTCTGTGAGTTAGCAGTGAGTTGGGATATGCATTTTTTTCCCCTCTTACATTTTACAGTCATGGTGAAGCTTTAGCTTCAGTTCCCCTGGGGAAGGAGGGTAAGAATACTCCCCAAGTATCCCCTCCTTGATATCTTAAGAGGCAACTAAAACAGGCTTTATTTGTCTCCAGTCTTTCTTTCCTCACTGTCCTCTTCTCTTTATCTGTCCCCACTCTCTTACTTATAATTTTCTATTTCTTCCTACCTTTATTTCCCCTCTATGACCATCACATCACTGGATAGTGGAGACCTCCTGGTAGTGTTGCTTGTCCAGCCATTTTGTCATCTAAGGTGGGACTGTTGCCCCCCCACGTGTTTGCCGTGCGTGGCATCCCGTACTGCTGGGAAACAGGAATCCTGGAGGCTGAGCAGTGCTGCATGGTGTTCCCTGTAGCTAGCAACAAACCTCTTTGGTCCCATATTCTGGCTAGACGAGTGATCTGGTTGGGCCCAACCAGGTCAGTCAACTGGTCATGCATTGACTTCAGCTGGTCATGCAATGGCTAGGGTCAGGTGGGCACTGGGGGGCTTGGTGGCCCCTATCATGCTGGAGTCACCCTTGTCCAGGTCCCCCAGTGGTTACTCACATATACTCACTTGCTACAACTTGAGTCGCCAGTGGTGTTATCCCTGGCATATGACCTTCCCTTGTTGGACTGTGTGGTGGGTAGAGGGGTGGGTGAATTAAGTTTTGTTACACTTACATGACCACTTTTTCTAATGTAACCCATACCTCTGCTCCCCATTCCATCCCAGTGTCTTCCTCTTCTTGCCCCTGTCCCTCTGTTGTTACCCAACCTGACCTCTATGTTCCTCCTACCTGGGCAGAATTTTTAAATTTTCCCACCTCTGCTCCTCTAGAGGGTGATGACCTAAAATTTCACCTTTGCTTGCTCTCTCATGTAGGCCAGGATCTTTCTTTCCATTCCTGGTCTGATGGCTCCCAACTGGTCACTGTTCAGTCTGAAGATCAAGCTTCTCTTATGACGAGTCTCACAGGTTCTTTAGGGGCTTCTATCCTTACAGAAAAGGATGTCTACCTCAGTTCCAGTTATGGTCCTATATTGATCCCTCCCGAAATTAAGCTTGGTGATTGTACATTTTCTGAGTGTAGTTCTGACATTCAAGCCATCCTGGAGCTCCAACAGCATTCTGTCATCACTGTGTCATGCTTCACCCTCCCTGTGACTGCTCGTCATAAATGGTCGGCGAACGTAGTCTGAATACTCTTTGACAGTTGCGCTATTCCCACTCATGTTATCATTGGGGGTATTTGTCTTCCAGTGCAAGAACATTTTCCTCCTCTGCAGCAGTGTCAGTCGTGTTGGTATTTTGGGCACCCTGCAAAGTTTTGCAAGTCTGCACCTGCCTTCTATGTGGTTAGGTTGGTCATGCCGGGGATACTTGTTCCACTACTGCCCAGCGCTGTCCTAACTGCCGTGAACTGCACTTGGCTTTGTATAGGGGATGTCCAACCTTCCATTTTGAATCTGAGGTTGCTAAACTGCGAACCCAGCTGGGACTTTCCTTATGCGAAGCCCGTCATGAGATTCAGTTTCGTGGTTTTTCCATCTCCGACTCTTATTCTCAGAATCGATTAACCTTGCACCCTGTTGCTCAGGTGTCTTTTGTCTCTCGGCCCTCTGGAGTCCTATCTTCACCCTCTCCTGCCATCCTCTTCACTTTATCTTTTCCATCCTACCTCCGGGCCTTCTCGGTCTCCGTCTGCCGTCTCTCGTGTCTCAGCTTCTGTCCTTGTCTCTGATTCTTTCTCTGCTCTTTTTTCTTCCTTCCTTTGTCCCTCATCCCCCCCCCCCTCCCTTCTACCTCTATAGGCTGTCAGTCCTCTCCTCCATCCCCTTCTCCTCCTGTAGGCAATCGTGCATGTGTTCATGCTTCCACTTCGTTTCACATCGCTGGTTTCTTCCCCTCAACTTCTCCTGTCCAGCCTTCTAAATGTTTCTTGTTCTTGACTTCACCCCCTCCCCTGCCTTCCCCCATGTCCACGTGTTGTTGCCCCCAGATCATCTCAGCGGTCTCCACCCATCCTGTTTCTTCCCCCTTGGACACAGAGACCATTCATAATATTGTGTCCTACCTTCACCATACAGTACTTCCTCCATGTCCTCCCTTGTTCCTGTGAATGTACATCCACCTCCTTCCTCCCTTCCCCCAGCTTCCGTTCCTCCTTCCCCACCAGTACCTCCCACTCCCCCCAACTCTGTCCATCCCTCCCCCTCTGTGATTTCTGTTTCTTCTTACTTTTCTCCTATTCCTTCAGTCCTCGATCTGCTTATGCCTCCCAGGTACTCTTGACCTGACCATCATGTGCCCCTGCTACTCTCTTCCTGATCTTAATTCTTGTTTCTCCTTATGGCCCTTCTACAATGGTATATACGCGGTTTTGCATCCCATCGTCCTTCTGAACGATACCTCTTATCCATTCATGATCTTATATCTCTCCAGGAGACTTTTCTCCATGCTTCCCTAGTTCATAGTCCAGGTTTTACTTTTCTTGGTTCTCCTCCTCCTTCTGCTGCTCTTCTTATCCATAAAGTTCCTTTTGAACCCCCTTTCTGTTTCTTCCTCTCTCCTCTATGCTTCCTCCCATCTTTTTCTTTGCTTCTGGGTCACTGTCTGCTCTCTCTGTTCCTCTCATATTCCTTTTGATTTTTCTACCATTTCTTCTGTACTTCATTCCCTTCCTCCCCAGATTCTCCTCCTTGGAGACTTCAACTGCCATCATACCCTTTGGGGGGACTCACTGGTCACCTCCAGAGGTCACCTCTTTGAACAGTTTCTTTCTACTTCCAATCTCTTCTGCTCAATACTGGTCCTCCTACTCACCTTGACCTTCATACTCATTCCTTTTCTTGCATCCATCTGTCTCTTTGTTCTTCTATTTCCTTTGACTTCCTCTGGTCTCTTCTTGATGACTTTCTTTTCGTGATCACTTTCCTGTTAAGCTTTCTCGTACTTCTTTCTCTCCTGTTCCTTGTCCTCCCAGTTGCCAGTTTCGTGCTGCTGACTGGAACTTATTTTCCTCTCTTACGGTCACCTCTTTACCTCATTCCATCTTTTCATCTTCCCACGAGTTGCTTTCTTTTATCTTGGTCATGGTTTTAAGAGCTGCCCTGACTGTTATCCTTAGAAATACCAGACCTCCTACAGCCAAAATTGTGCTGTGGTGGACTCCTGAATGCATGCGTGCCCTCTGTGTTAAATTTGCTGCCTGGAAAAGCTTGTTGTTGATGATCTACACCAGACCGTACCTGTAGTCTCTTACTACAGTATTTCAACATGCATCTGCTGCCTTCCGCGATACTGTCCGTCAAACCAAACGCCACAGTTGAATGTCCTTTATTTCAAGCATTTTGGGGGGACACTCCCATTGCAGCACTTTGGTCTTGTATCCTTAAAATCTGTCTCTCTCTCTATCTGTCTTGCCAGACACCTTAATCCACAAACAAATTGTCTCCATTTTGCCCTGTCCAATGCCATTTCACTTCCCTGCCCAGCTTACAACCCCCTCTCTCAGATACCTCTCCATTCAATCCCTCCATCTCATCCTCAGCCTCCCCCTCTTTCTCCCCCCATCCTCCACCTCACTCGAATACACTCTCCTCATTAGTCTCTTGCTCTCCATCCTCTCCACATGGCCAAACCACCTCAGTGTATTTCTCCTAACGCTTTCCATCACATCCACATCCACACCACAACGCTCTTTCACTTCCTCACTTGTCAATCTGTCTCTCCACATAACTCCACATGCTCCTCTCAAATAACTCATTTCCACTGCTCTCACTCTTGACTTGTGTCCTTACAACAAGGTCCAAGCTTCACTTCTGTACATTAGGGCTGGTATCACAATACTGTCTTTCAGCAGCTTTTTCACTTCCATGCTTACTTCCCTGTTTCTTATCACTGCTTTCAAGGAACCAGCAACTTGCCTCCCTTTCAAGCACTTCAGCCTCTAAACTTCCATCCTTACTCATCACCTTACCCCCTCATCCAACCTCACTATACATTCACGGACTTCATTTCTCTCAAAGACTATCTCATTCCAAATCTATCCTGGTTTCTTTTACTTTTGTCTGCAGAGGGGGCTATTAATGCTCCTTTTTTCTTCGTGAATTGTCGTCCATCGGTTGTGCAATTATTCCAGCGAGGGTCTTGATGGTTTTCAATATACAGTAGTATGTTGAAACATCTCTTTCGTGATGCCTAATCTTTTCTCCTAGCCCTCTACGGTAGGTTTTGGTGTGAGGGTTTCTTTCCTTCTGCTTGACATGTAGTGGTCATTCTCCCATTCTTAAGCCTGGTAAAACCAGTCGCCCTCCTCAAGACTACCATCCCGTTTTATTGACCAGTTGTTTATGTAAACTGCTTGAACTTATGATCAGTCGTCATCTTATGTGGCATCTTGAATCCTGTTTTCTTTCTTCTTTCCCCCTTACAGTTCGGATATTGAAAAGCTCCTAGTACTTTAGATCCTCTCCTTCGTCTGGAGTATTTTATCTGTTCTGCCGTTTCCCATCACTGGACTGTCATTGATCAATTTTCTGATTTGGAAAAGGCATATGATACTACATGGTGATACCATATTTTGCGTTGTCTTTGTTCCCTTGGTCTTCATGGTAACATCAGTGTTTTTCTTCAGAATTTCCTTTCCCTCCGCACCTTCCATGTCCGCCTCAGTGCCCATCTCTCCCTTGCCTTCCCCCGGCATGAAGGTGTCCCCTAGGGCTGTGTCCTCAGTACTACCCTTTTTCTCATTGCCATTAATGGTATTTTCTCTTCCCCACCTCCTGCTGTTTCTACCTCTCTCTATGTCGATGATTTTGCTATTTATGCTGCAGATTCGGACCTCCCTCATCTAAAATTTCTTATTCAGTCTGCCATTACAGCAGCCTCCACTTGGGCCACCACTCATGGTTTTTGTTTCTCTCCCTGCAAGTCTTATGCTGTGTTGTTTTCCCATTCCTGTACTATACCTCAACCACCTCTTTACCTGTATGGCACCCCTCTTCCTCATTGATCTGCAGTCTTTCTTGGTCTTGTTTTTGACTCTCAGTTAAACTGGAATGTGCATGTTTCTTTCCTTCGTTCTTTCACTCTTCATCATCTTCGCTTACCACAAACTCAATCTCATCTTTCATGGGTCACTGATCACACTACATTTCTTTGTCTCCACTCTGTCCTTATTCTTTCAAAACTCAATTATGGGTGTCAAGTCTATTCTGCCTCTGCATGTACTCTTTCAAAACTTGATTCCCTTCATTATACTGGTCTTCATTTAGCCATAGGTGCCTTGTGGTCAACCCCGGCCTCAAGCCTTTGCGTTGAATCGGTCGTCCCCCTTCTCTCCTTCCGTCGTTCTCTCCTTACAGTTAAGTCTTGTGCACGTCTACCTCAGTTTCCTTCTAATAAATTGCTCCGCCCCCCTCCCTCTCTCCTCCATTCTTTTCAGTCTGCCTCTCATCTCTTCCTTCCTTTCTCCCTCCATGTGTATGCTCTTCTTCAGTCTGTTGGTTTCGCCTTTCCACCCGTTCTTCCCCTTCATCCTGTTTCTTTCCCCCCTTGGCATCTTCCTCCTCCAGTGGTCTCTTCTTCTTTTCTCCCTTGTTCTCACTCTCTTCTTTCTCCTGTCACTCTCTGCTCCCCTTTTCTTGAATACATGTCTTCTCACTCTTCTGCTACTCCTGTCTTTATCGATGGTTCCAAATCTCGTCATGGTGTTAGTTTTGCTGTCATCTCCCCAAACCTTCTTTTTCCATTTCCCTTCCTTCTGTTGCGGTCGTTCTCACAGCAGAACTTTCTGTCATTCTTTTCGCTCTGAGGTCTGTTTCATCCCTTTTCCTCCTCTTTTGTTATCTCCTCCAATTCCCACAGTGCGTTTTCTTCCCTACGGGCCTTTTCTTCTTCTCATCCTCTTGTCACCCAAATTCAAGAGGCAGCTCTTCTGCTTTTCTGTGCGCAAGAATTCAGTTCAGTTTTGCTGGGTTCCTGGTCATGTTGGGATTGCCGGTATTGAACATGCAGACTCACTAGCTTGTTCTGCTGCTGTATCTGTCACATCTTCTCCTCGACCCATTGCTGCTGTAGATTGTTTTCCTATTCTTACTTGCCTCTTCCGTGGCCTGTGGCAAACTTCCTGGGACTCCCAGGTCACCAGTAAGCTTCATCTCGTTAAACCTTCTGTTCTTCCTTAGTCCATTTCCACTCACCCCAATTTTTTTTTTTTTTTTTTTTATTCAAGGAAGAAGGAACCAAAGGCCACAGGCCTGCATACTGTTCCTTCCAAGAAAAAGCAAAAACAATACAAAAGAGAGCCAAATTCAAGATCCGTTCAATTCGAGATGCCTGGACACACTGCGTTTGAAAGACTGGAGATCATAGGAAGTAGGAAATACAGACAGAGGAAGACAGTTCCAGAGTTGACCAGTTGCATAAATGAAGGACTGGGAGTAACAGTTAACTCTTGCATTAGAGAGTTGGACAGAAAAGGGATGAGAGTTTGTTGTTAGACGGGTACTACGTGCCCGTGGGAGACTGTCCTTGCTCGTCTTCACTTGGGACACACCTGCCTCATTCTCGGCCATTTAATGAGTGGTGACCCCCTGCCACTTTTTCACTCTGTAACTGCCCCGTGACTATCTGACACCGTTTCCTTGACTGCCCATTTATACTGTACGACCGTCACTCTGTTTTCCCTTCCTCTCATTATTACCCCACCCCTCATTACGTACTGATTTCCTTGGTGATTCTCCTACTTTTTGTATTTCTAATATTATTGCTTTTCTTTTTGCTGTGTCTGTTCTGCATGTAATTTAATAGTCCATCATTCTTTGCTGCTGTAGTGCCACATAGCCTCTCTGGGCTTGGTGCCAGTTTTTCTCACTATTCATTCATTCATTTTAGTTTCAGTCTTCTTAATAGAGGAAGTGTATTGGGATAGTCCCCATACCTGAATGTGCTTTTCTTTAGGCGCCATCATTATCTTATGGAAGAAAAATGGAGTTTCAGTTTGTGTGTGTGTGTGTGTGTGTGTGTGTGTGTGTTTTTNTTTTTTTTTTTTTTTTTTTTTTTTTTTTTTTTTTTTTATGCATGGAAGAAGGAACCAAAGGCCACGGGCCTGCATACTGTTCCTTCCAAGAAAAAACAAAAACAGTACAAAAGAGAGCCAAATTCAAGATCCGTTCAATTCGAGATGCCTGGACACACTGCGTTTGAAAGACTGGAGATCATAGGAAGTAGGAAATACAGACATAGGAAGACAGTTCCAGAGTTGACCAGTTGCATAAATAAAAGACTGGGAGTAACGGTTAACTCTTGCATTAGAGAGTTGGACAGAAAAGGGATGAGAGTTTGTTGCTAGACGGGTACTACGTGCCCGTCGTAGAGGTGGAGGGATGCAAGCAGACAGTTCAGAGGAACAGTGACCATTGAAGTAGCGATAGAAGAGAGATAAAGATGCAACAGCGCGGCGAAGAGACAATGGTTGAAGGGAATCAGTAAGAGGAGGAGAGTTAATGAGACGAAAAGCCTTTGACTCCACCCTATTGAGAAGAGCTGCATGTGGAGAGCCTCCCCACACATGAGAGTTGTACTCCATACACGGGCGAATAAAACCCGTGTACAAGGTCAACAACTGTGCAGGGGTAAAGAAAGTACGGAATCGGCTTAGCACACCTAATCTCTTGGAAGCAGATTTCACAAGAGATGTAATATGTTCTTTCCAAGACAAATCCTGAGAGAATGAAACCCCAAGCATGTTCAAGGATGATGCAGGACATAACTGTTCATTATTAAACATTAGTGGGTAATCCTGAGGAAGATTTTGTCGGGTTGATAAGTGTAAAAACTGAGTTTTTGATGCATTGAAAATAACAAGATTATTTTTACCCCAGTCAGAGATACGAGCCAAATCAGACATTAGGTGTGCCATAGCCTCATCCCTCTTTTGTTGAAGCAACTGCTGAGATGGACGTTGCGGGAACCGAATGGAAAGGTGAAGGGTGGAATCATCAGCATATGAGTGGATAGGGTTAGATGTACAGCTTAGAAGGTCATTGATGAATAAAAGGAAGAGAGTAGGTGATAGGACAGAACCCTGAGGAACACCACTGTTGATAGGTCTAGGAGAGGAACGATGGCCGTCTACAACAGCAGCTATAGAACGACCAGAAAGGAAGCTAGAGATGAAGGCACTGATAGAAGGATAGAAACCGTAGGAGGGCAGTTTGGAAATTAAAGATTTATGCCAGACTCGATCGAAAGCCTTTGAGATGTCAAGTGCAATGACAAAGCTTTCGCCAAAGTCCCGAAGGGAGGATGACCAAGAGTCTGAAAGGCAGGTGAGAAGATCGCCAGTGGAGCGTCCCTGACGGAACCCATACTGACGATCAGAAAGAAGGCTGTGACAGGAAAGGTGCTTTAAAATTTTTCTGTTAAGAATTGACTCGAAAACTTTTGATACGCAGGATGTTAAAGCAATTGGACGATAGTTAGAGGGTTGGGAATGGTCACCCTTCTTTGGGACTGGCTGAATGAGAGCAAACTTCCAGCAAGAAGGAAAGGTACAAGTTGAGAGACAAAGGCGAAAGAGTTTACCTAGGCAGGGTGTAAGCACAGAAGCACAGTTTTTGAGGACAACAGGAGGGACTCCATCAGGACCGTATGCCTTTTTAGTATTGAGGCCAGTAATGGCAGAGAACACATCAGCTGAAGAAATTTTAATGTCAGACAATAGGAAGTCAGAGGGGGGAAGTGATGGAGGAATAGCACCGGAATCGTCTAAGGTGGAATTGGAGGAGAAAGTCTGAGCAAAGAGATCTGCTTTATCAGTAGAAGAAATAGCTACAGAGCCATCAGAGTAGAAAAGAGGAGGGAAGGATGATGAGGTAAAGTTGTTAGAAAGGTTTTTGGCAAGGTGCCAGAAGGAGCGAGAAGAGTTCGAGTTGGAGAGTTGGGAACATTTAGCACGGAT
>JAGKTI010005702.1:6565-25583 GCA_018397915.1 Birgus latro | reverse complement strand
TGTCTGTATTTCCTACTTCCTATGATCTCCAGTCTTTCAAACGCAGTGTGTCCAGGCATCTCGAATTGAACGGATCTTGAATTTGGCTCTCTTTTGTACTGTTTTTGTTTTTTCTTGGAAGGAACAGTATGCAGGCCCGTGGCCTTTGGTTCCTTCTTCCATGCATAAAAAAAAAAAAAAAATATGGCTGGCTCCAAGTCAGCAAGTGACTAGGTTTGTTGTTAAGTTTCCTGATTGGTTTTATCATTATCATTTCCCTGTGCCTGGCCTTGTGCCAAAATTTTATCAATCAATCAATCGATCAATTATCATTTCCCCTCATACTCTAGTGTTATGTGCTCTAGTGTTATATGCTCTCCTATATGCTTTGCAGTTATTAATCTCTTACCTCCCTCATTCCTTTGTTGTTTTTACAATTCTTTCAATTCCCTTTCTGTGCTGCATTCCGATTTCAGTCTGCAAGCAATCCAGCCGTAGGGTTTCAGTGATTGTTTCGTGTGTCTGTCTGGAAGAAAACAGTACAGTTTTGTTTTGTTCTTAATCACGCCGGTATTACTGGTAATTAATGAGTGGATGAATTAGTTCGATCACTTATAAGTGAAATGAGTCAACAAAAGGGAGATGAAGAAGCAAGAGATGAAATTCGTTGTACAGCTCCCGAGTCACAGGGCTCCCATCGACTTGCGGTGGTGGTGATGGTACCATAAGAGATTTTTTTAAAAATGTTTGTGGTCATTGTGTAAAGAGAGTTACAAGTCGTGGTGAAATGCCTACCCCGACAAGAGACCCAGGGAAGGGTGTTGCAACACCCACCCCACAGAGGGACTACAGGGAGGATGAGGAAACCCCCACCCTAGGAGGGGACCACTGGGAGGCGTATAGGGCGCATGGATGCCCAGGGCTAGACGGGCTTACGTCCCCTACTACCCTCTGCTCCTCTCACCCTCAACCAGCACCACTCCGAGAACGCAGTCCCGGCAGACTACTCTCCAGCCGGGCCAGCTCTCACCAGGATCGGGGTGGGGCTCATGACACCACAGCCCCAGACATCACAGTGTCAGCCACCGTCCACACTGGGAAGGAAGAGCAGGCCACTGCCCGCGCTTCGGCTGTATCCCCCTGCAAGACCGCAGTGTTGGCCACCGTCCACACTGGGAAGGAAGGGACAGCTACCATACGCCCTTCACCTGCAGCCACTCATGGGGACAGCACCACGACACAGGCCACCGTCCGCGTCTGGAAGGAAGAGCCGGCCACCGTCCGCATCGGGAAGGAAGAGCCGGCCACCATCCGCTCTTCAGCTGTATACCCAGAGAAGGACAGAACCATGGCGACGGCCACCATCCTTGCGAGGAAGGAAGGATCAGCCACCATCCGTCCTTCATCTGTCACCTCCACAGGGATCAGGACCACAGTGTCGGCCACCATCCACACTGGAAAGGAAGGAATGGCCACCGTCCCCTCTTTGCCAATTATCCCTGGGGTTACAGGAACCGTAGTGTTGGCCACTGTCCACACTGGGAAAGAAGGAATGGACACCGTCTGCCTTTCATCCTCTACCCCTGTGAATTCCTCTACAGAGGACGTCCCTCGCTCGGCCCACCACCTCTCCTGTGGCGTGTGGGACACCCTTCTCTCTCTCCCCACAGAGGCAGCCCCCAGGAGGAATTGAGGCAGGAGGAGACCTGGTGAGGACCCGTGGTGAGCCTGGGAGTCCACGCCTTACAACCAGCACCCAGACGACGCCCCCAGCTGTCAGACCTCTGGAGGAAGGGACGCCGCAGGCCACACCTGATGGCGGCTCAGCCCGAGGAAGTCCGCAACCCTCTCAACCCTCGGACACCCAGGGGCGCCCCCAGGACCCCGGGGTGCGACCTTCCCAGCCCCATTGGCCAGAAATCCACCACCAGAAGTGGGTACAGACAAGCACGCCTGCTCAACCTATTTGGCCCTAGCACCGAGAGCCGAACTCCCCACGAGAGCCGAACTCCCCACCGAGGCACCACCAGGAAAGGCTCTCCCTCCACACTGCCCAGAAGCCCAGCCCGGATGACCCGGCCCCTGATGGTAGTCCAGTGCCTCCTGTGAGAGGACACACCTGACAGGACTCCTCCCACACTTGGCTGACACCTGTGAGCAGCCCAAGTCTTCAGCAGCCCAGACCAGAGTCCTCTTGTCCTGATTGTGCCTTTATCCTGAATAGAGTATTGTGTGAATGTTGTATTTGTATCTCCTCCAGCCACAATTCCTTTGTGGGGAAAGAGAGAAGGGTGTCCCGCTCGGCCACAGGAATGGTGATGGGCCGAGCCAGGGACGTCTTCCTTAGGGGAAGTCACAGGGGTAAAGGACGAAGGGCAGACAGTGGCCGTTCCTTCCTTCCCTGTGTTAGACAGTGGCCGACACTGAAGTTCCTCTAACACCAGAGACAACAGGTGAAGGGCAGACGGTGTCCGTTCCTTCCCAGTGTGGACGGTGGCCGACACTGCGGTGCTGTCTGGGGCTGTGGTGTCACAAGCCCCACCCCGATCCTTGCAAAAGCTGGCCCGGCTGGAGAGTACTCTGCCGGGACTGCGTTCTCGGAATGGTGCTTGTTGAGGGCAAGAGGGGTGCAAGGTAGTCGGGGACGTAAGCCCGTCTAGCCCTGGGCATCCATGCACCCTATATGCCTCCCGGTGATCTCCTCCTAGTTAGGGTGGGTGTTTCCTTATCCTCCCTGTTGTTCCTCTGTGGGGTGGGTGTTGCAACACCCCTTCCTGGGTTTCCCGTCGGGGTGGGCATTTCACCGCAACAAAGATCGCCCCCAATCGATGCCGCCCCAGGTATTCTCCAAACTCCACCAGCAAGGCGATCACCTGTTCATCCAGTCCGGACACATAGAGATCATTCCCGAAACCGTCCTCGACTCCATGACCCACCTGCACTCAACAATGGCATTCATCTTGGCACCTGAAAATTGTTACAAGTGTTCAACGACACCAATTGGACACCCGGCCCCTCCAACCTAGCCAATCAAGTTACCCAGGCCTGCCGGACCTGCACACTGGCCAAACATATGGTCACATCCCCGAAGACGAAGTTTGAGGGCTTTAATTTAGTAATTGAGAGAGGAGAGAGTTTTCCGTTCGTCTGTCCATTCATTTATTTGTGTTCATGTCAAAGGCAGCAATTATGGACAGACTTTGACGTTTGAGGTGTTAGATGAATCCTCTCCACCTGTAGGTATGCCTTCGTGGGAGTGGTCGACACGCTCAGCGCAACCTTAAAGTCAAAATGACCAAAGTATAGGTCATGGCCATTGAGCAAACGTCTCATTTACGTGAGTATAAACATAACATTGGTTTCATTGGAAAAAGAATTTAAATGCAGTAATTTACGAACTCATTACAGTTTTGATGCAACCCACTGGAAACTGGCAAGTTGCAAAAAAGAATCTGAATACGTGTCTGTGTCGTTACGTTATTGGGAGGTGGAGGCAGGCAGGGAGGTAGTAAGGTAAATGGTAGGAAGGAAAGTAGTTAAGAGGTAGGTAAGGAGGCAGGGGGTAGGTAAGGAAGTTTGCAGGAAGGTAACATAGTAAGGGAAGTAGGCTGACTGGAAGATAGGTAGGCAGGGATTCGGCTGGGTAGGTAGACAGATATGCAGAAGAGAAAGTAGAGAAGGAGGCAGGCAGGCAGGTAGGAACGGAGGTAGGTAGGTATGTAAATAGCCTGGGAGGTAGGTAGGGAAGTAGGCTGAGAGGCAGGTGGTGAGTTAGGTAGGTAAGTATGTAGGTATGCAGAGAGGTGAGTGGGTTGGTAGAGTTTTAGGTAAGCCGGGAGGTACGGTAGACAAGAAAGCAAGCAGGGAGGTGTACAGCAGTAAGAGTTCCCATGTAATCCTTTTATACGAGAGGATTAACTTGCAACAGTGGCTGCAAAGCCCGAGATATGATAGATATCTCATAACAAGGAATTCGCCGAACATAGGAACATAATCTTCGGGACCCTAGTGTGGCAACACAGCTAGTATGGAGAAATTGGGTATAATTAAGGTGGTTAAAACTGAAAAAGGTATATATAAGTGAATAGGAAGTGTGACGAGGTGTGGTAGACCAAGAAGACGGAGAGATGTGGTAAATTAGTGTGCGAAATAGAGGTATGAAGGCTGACAAAGCTAGGGACCGAGTTGGTTGGACGAGTTATGTGTTGAGAAGTGCATGCATGACAAGGGTTCGGTATCCCTCCCTCCCATTTTTTTTTTTTTTTTTACTTGACACTCGGTTTGACTGCTAGATAAGTACTTACTGAAGCTGTGTGCGGAAAGCTGTACCTATGAGGTGGGTCGAGGATTCTTGATTAGCTCTCTGACTATCCTTAGCCTACCTCACTCCATCTGCAAGAGGGAAAGAAGCGGGATGATGATGATCTGTATGTTTACTTAATAAACGATGAGATATAATTTCTTTTACATATGAGCGTCAATGTTCTCGAAAGTACCGGTACTTCTGATGACAGAAGGACCAAGTGTCGTTAAACTAGTAAGCATGTCATCGTGATGAGATTTTGTAATACTATTTGTAGCATATATTTTTATAATTTTAGTATTTTTTTGATATTTAAGAACAGCATATTTTACAACAAAAAATGATCGATATTAATATTCATCCTTTGAATTTTTGATTAAATGTTGAACTCTTCACTCCTCAGTTTGTTTTCCTCAGTGAAAAGGTGAGGTGCTGTCCCATTACTCGGTAACTATTTCACTGTACACACTGTAAACCCATCTTATATTGCACCCCTTCCTTATTGTTGGGCTTATGAATGCACATACAAGTCGTAGTAATCCAGAAATAGGTGATTGTTTTCCATTCCTTTTTGCAAATCAATCGAAATTGGTACAAGTTGCTCTTGATCAAGTTGCCAGTTAAGAGAAGCCCTGAAATAATGTTACCATATTTGTGTTATAGCTCAAAAATGTTATACAGAGCATATCATCATTGTATTTGATGTGTAGATTCATTGAGCAAAAAAGCAGATTTGGCACTAATGCGTGGTGAGAGGTCTTAGTACAGGTGCATTGCAGAAACGGACGTTGTTACTTAGCGATTCACGTCAATAGTTCCCGCTTGAGTATTTTTTTTTTTCCCCAGGTGAGACTTCCATGGTGTATTAATATATATAGTAGTCTGCAGATTAGAGTATTTTTTTATTTTTTTATTATGCCAGCTATTCCCACTGAGTGTTTGTTATGTGATTTTCCATTTTCACATCAAGTTGACATAACAGTATCAGCAACAGTTACTTACTAATGTGAGAGTTGCTGTTTAGTATCATTGAATACTTTTGCTTGATAAGGTGAGGTTAGATCAGGGTATAGTTAAGCTATGTAGGTTAATAAGGCTGGTTTGGTGTTGTTGAGGTTGGAACACTTCTGAGCTATTTCTGGTATCAGGGAAGATAGTGTCATATGATCAGAAATAGCATCTTGTTAGGCCCTATTTTTTTTTTTTTAATTCTTTACCAACTGAGCATGGACTTTCCATATTTTGTACTGAAATGAGTCTTTCACAGGTTACTTGTTATTTTCCTTGGATTGCCACAGCTTTGGGCACTTTTATAAACTTATTTCTAAAAGCTGTAAATGAGGATTTAGAATACTTCTAATATTCCGTCGACTTCAACCAATAACTGGCTATATTTAACGTTCCTAATACGCATGTTTAAATTTGAAAGCAGGCTGTTATATGCAAATTAGGTTAAGTTCGATTAGGTTTGGTTTGGTTAGGGTAGGTTTGGTTAAATAATTAAAGTTTCCCATTGTTTTGACATGAGATACCGTATACTGATGCGTCCAGTGGGAGCATTGGTTGGTGAACTACGTGGCCAGTCAGAGAGTTTGTTGGTAAACACTGCCGTTGGCAACCTGGTTGGATCATTAAATACCTCAAAATAGGTATGTTTTGTTTATTTCCCATCACTTCCTGCAGTCACAGTTCAACAGTATCAGTGTTGCCTATGCATCGTACTAAAATACTTTCCATGAGAATGTGAGTTTGTTGTAATATAGGTGGAATTATTGCACCTGTTTGGTAAAGAATCTTCTTTTTTTTTTTTTTTTTCATTATATGAACATTATCAGAATTGAATGAATTGCATCAGAACTATGACATAAACTCAGTTTTAAGTCAGAAGCCATTACAGGCATCATGTAAAAATTTATCATGGTATCATGGCCTGTCAGATGGCTGTTTAATCATGCATCTTTACCATCTTATGGTCATTTTGGTCGTGGTGCAAACTTTGTAACATTAGCTGTCAGGTGATTCAGTCAGTTATGATGACCTTCCAGTATTTCTCGGACACATTCTAAGAGAGCTCGATATCAGAAATGTTGAAATATGTAGCAGAGATTGAAATTTCACCATACTGTATGTCATTGTTGACAGAGAATGTTCGTTTCACATTTAGGTCAAATCCCATTATACACTCCATTAGTCTTGGTTTGCATGTAATTTTGTGTGTATTTACCTAATTGTGATATACAGGAAATGAGCTACGCTCGTGAGGTCCCGTCTCTGTTTCTCAATAAGTCAAATTTTGCCTTAAACTCATTTAAGTTTTTAGACTGGATGATCTCTTTGTCCAGGCTATTCCACAAGTCTATACATCTATACGGAAAACTATATTTCTTGATGTCCTTCGAGCAGATTGGCTTCTTTAGTTTCATTCCGTGTCCTCTTGTTGCTCTCTCATCCCACACAAACAGATTTTCTCTGTCAATTTTATCTACTCCTATCATGGTCCTGAACACTGCAATCATGTCACCCCTCTTTCTCCTTTCCTCTAAGGAGGGCAAATCCAGCCTTTCCAGCCTCTCTCTGTATGGCAAATCTGCCAGACTAGGGACCATCTTGGTTGCTGTTCTTTGTATTCTCTCAATCTTGGTTATATCTTTCTTTTTGTGTGGGGACCACACTACTGCTGCATATTCTAACCTGGGTCGGATCATGGCCACAATCAATTTTTTCATCATCTCCTCATCCATGTAATGAAATGCCACTCTTATATTGGTCAAGAGTTTATATGTCTTTCTCACTATCTTATTTATGTGCTTTTCAGGTGACAAACTATCCTGGACCAGCACTCCCAAATCTTTCTCTTCTCTCGCTTTTGTAATTGGTTCATTACCCATCAAATAATTCAATGATGGCCTCTTGGTACTTTTACCCATTTCCAATATTTTACATTTTTTTGCGTTGAATTTCATTTCCCACATCCGGCTCCTATCATATATCCTATCCAGATCCTCCTGTAGCATTTTACAGTCCTCTTCAACCTCTACCTTTCTCAAGATCTTTGCATCATCAGCAAACAGGCTTGCATAGCTGTTCACTCCATCTACCATATCATTTACATAAATCAAGAACATTACTGGTGCCAACACCGAGCCCTGTGGGACACCACTTGTTACTTCCCTCCATCCAGATGTCCTGTCCTTTATTACTGTCCTCATTTGTCTGTCACTCAAAAAGTCTCTCATCCATTCCAGGAGGCTTCCCTTCAGTCCTCCTATATGCTCTAATTTCCATAATAGTCTCTTGTGGGGTACTTTGTCGAAGGCCTTCTCCAGATCTAAGTACACACAATCCACCCAACCGTCTCTCTCCTGTAGCACGTCAATCGCCCTTGAGTAGAAGCTCAACAAGTTGGAAACACATGACATTCCACTTCTGAATCCAAACTGACTTTCAGTCAAAATATTCATCTCTTCCAGATATTTTATCCATCTATCTTTCAGGATTCTCTCACACAATTTCGCAACCATGCTGGTTAGGGACACTGGTCTATAATTCAGGGGTTCTTCCTTGTTTCTTCCCTTATAGATTGGCACCACATTTGCCCTCTTCCATTCCCGAGGCACTTTTCCCTCTTCCAAGGAGCACACAATTAAACTGTGAATCTTATCCGCCAGTTGTTCTCTGGATTCCTTCAGTACCCAATTAGAGATTCCATCCGGTCCTGGGGCCTTCCTTACATCTTGAGCTCCCAGTAATTTATACACTTCCTGCACTTCCACTTTTATATCTTTTATCACTACATTTCTAATCACTCCCTCTCCTTCCACAAACTCCCTTTCCTTAGTGAAAACCGATTGGAAACATTTGTTCATTACTTCAGCTTGCATTACTGCATCCTTGTAGACCTCTCCTTCTACTTTCAGTTTGGTGATTCCTTCCCTTTGCTTCAATTTGCCATTAACAAATCTATAAAACAGTTTGGGTTCATCCTTACATTTGTCAATTATACCTTTTTCAAAGTTCCTTTCTTCCTCTCTACTTATTCTTGCATATTCATTTCTAGTTCTTTTATATTCTTCCTTTGTTCTGATATTACCTTTCTTTCTCCATTTGTTCCATGCCATGTCCCTCTCTTTTTTCGCTATTATACACCTTCTCTTAAACCACACCTTTTTCCTGTTTTCTTTCCCACTTACTCTTGGCACATATTTTTCCACTCCCAAATTTTAGAGGTCTAAAAAGATATCCCACTCTGTATCTCTCTTGTTTCCCTGAATTTTCTCCAGTCCGCATTTTCAAAAAATTTTCTCAATTCTGCAAAGTTTGTTTTCCCAAAGTTGTATCGTCCTTGCCTATAAAGCTCATCTCTTGGCACCACGTTCCCTATTATCATCTGGAACTCAATGACCACATGATCACTTTTTCCTATAGGACACAGATAATTTAATGATTCAATTACATCAGGTTCTTTGGATAGTAGCAAATCTAATCTTGCTGGTGTGTCATCACTTCTGAATCGTGTCTCTTCTTTAACCCACTGTGTCATTACATTATTCATTGCTATATTTAACAATTTAGTGCCCCACGAATCTTCGCTGCCTCCCGAGTCCCATTCCTCCCAGTTCACCTCTTTACAATTAAAGTCACCCATTAGGATTATATTGTTGCTTTTCTCGATCTTTTTCTGTAGATAACTAACCATGTCTGACAACATCTCCTGGTATTCATCGTCATTCCATGCTCTTGTCTTAGGGGGAACATATACCACTGCCATATCTCTCTTACCATTCTCCCCAGTTTCTAATTTCAAGTTTATGGCTTCGGCCCTGCCCTCTGCCATTTCCACAGTATCTATGTTTATACTGTCCTTCACTGCTATCATCACTCCTCCTCCCATTTTTTCTTTTCTGTCTCTACTCCACAATTTATATTTCCCACCTCCCATATGAATATCAATATCTTCTTTCAATTTAGTCTCTACAAAACACATAACATCAGGTTCATGTACCCTCAAAAAATCATTGATTTCTAATCTCGCCGATATTAGTCTATCAATGTTTGTGTACGCCACTTTCAAACTTTTTTCATCGTTTTTTATACCCTCGTCTCTCCTTCCTTCCGTCGGTACCACTTTCTCAATTTCTGGTCCATAACTCTCCAATAGAACTCTGTCTTCTCTTTCTCCGTTCGTTGTTCATTTTTTATCTTTGCTTCCTTTACTAACTCCTTTAATTTAGCTCTTTCCTCTTCATTTGCATCTCTCCTAATCCAAACATTTTTAAACCCCTCTTTCTCTGACAATTTCCACGTTCTACTTATGATTTCATTCACTATTACTTGGGACTTAAACTTTACTTTCAAGGGCCTTGCCCCACCATCCTCGTACTTTCCTAACCTAAACACTTCTTCAGTCTCTTCTTGGGCTTCATTGTTTCCTTCCATAACCACTGATATTATTTCTTTAGCCTTGCTCAGTTCCTCTCTCTCTCTCTTTCAGATCTTACTGTCATTCGTTTTTCTTTTATTCCTGAAATTATCACACATTTTTTCTTGTCTGCTACATCCCTGACCAAAGATTCTCTACTTCTTAGTACTCTAACTACTTCCTTCTCCACTTTTTCCTTACTTTGTTGTTCTATGATTTCCTTCAAATTTACATTTCCTTCCTCCTGTATTTTCTTCCACCCCTTATGTTGCTCCTTGATTTCCTGAATATGCTCATCTTGCCCCCTCGATTTTGATTCATATTCATATAGTTTACTTTTTATTCTGTCCCTTTCTTCTTCCAACCTCTTATTCTCCCTCTTCAGCTGTTTTATTTCATTTGATGCGGATTCGTCATTCGCCTTTAATTCTGTAACTTCTTTTTCTTGTTCCTCACTACGTGTGCTAACTTTTTCCAGCCTATTGTGTAGGACATTGTTCTCTCTCTCTTGCTCTATGGTCCGTTCCTGCAGCTGCTTAATTACTTCCCATACCTTTTTTAACTCCTGGGTATTCCTCTCCACCGTTTTTTCTACTCCTGCTACTCTTGTTTCTTGCAGCTTATCACTTCCTTTGCCTACATTTAGCTCGGAGAAGCCCACAAATTCCCCCTCGTCAGTTGTAAACAATCTTCCGTCTCTCTCCGCCATGATACAACCATATGGAAACTTTCTTTTTCACTTTGTCTTGTATTTTTAGGGCCGAAACTTGCGTTTTTTTAAAACTAATATCCGACGGGACCACCACTCACGCATTCAACCACATAATCACAATAGGCTATCTCCTTTTCGCTGCTAGTTCTGCGATTATTTCCCCTCGATCCAGGAGCAGCTCCGTCTGTGTGTGTTTGTGTGTTTAGCCTATCTCAGCTCATTCTCAAGGCCCAGCAGTCCACCTACGTACAATACACCCCCACATGTCACCACCGAAGCGCAAACACCCACGGTCCATGTCGAATACTGTACTGTACATGCCAGGACTGTCTCATACAGGACTAGTGTACTGGTATTAGCAGAGCTATTTTTACCACATGTCAGTGGGGCTTCTGGTAGATCAGTATAGCCTGCTGTACGAAATTCAGTTCCATAAACTGCTTCCAGCCCCAGTTGGTATTCGAACTTGGGTCCGTTAAGATTGCAGACTACCTCTACCAGTTCAGCCACAGCCTCCCTCTTGTTGTTAGGTCTGCACTTAAAGTAGACTTTTTACCTTGAAGGTGGCATCATACTGGGCAAAAATTTTTAGAAACATGTAGGCCATTTTTGTGAGCCGTTAGTCAAAATGACAAACATTTAGCATGACTGTACTCAAAAAAGCTTCAGATCAGTTTGGTAAGTGTGAATAAAATATTCTATTAGAGCATGAGGCAGTTCCATATTAATGAAAAACGTTTACATAAAGTTTGAATTGTGTGTCTTAAATCATTTTAATTTATTTCTGGTATCATAAAATCATTATTCAGACTTTGATGACCAGCCACCGACATTTGTAAGCACACTTCATCATGGTGTCTTGATCTTGATCCTCTGAATGAAGTGAATTTACAGGGTGCTTCAAAAAAATGTTAACATTTATATGGAGAATTGGTACATGTACTGGTATAGCCTATATGTGTCTCAGGGCTCTGGACACCACCTGGAGAAGATTCCAAGACTGTGCTGACAATGATGGTGAACAAGTGGAGACTCTTTGAAGACAAAATACATTTGTTTATATGATAGCTATACTGTATTGTGTTATCAGTTCTATTTCTCAAAAAAGTTACTTCCATATAAATATTAACATTTTTTTAAGCACCCTGTATTATTTGAACATTAGAAGCAAAGTACCAGTTTGCAGAACTACAGGACAGTTTGTTAAAGCTTTTCCTGCTGCAGGATCCATGACAAACTCTATCTGCCTATGCTGGTGTTATATAGCATGCAACAATATATAGTACTGGTATGCCATGCGCCAATTTGATGGTTGCGTCACTTTGCAAGCTATTTCAACTAGCAAAAATGGCTAATATGTTAACTGAAAGTGTCTATATGATGCCACCTTTACACCAGGCTCATGGTGGGAAGAATCAGTAGTCCATCATTATATGTAGTGCTAGTTATTCATAGCAACTTTATCCTTGTAAACCTCTGTCACAGATTAATACTGTAGTTTCCAAGATTTTAGTATAACCTCACCTAATCTAACATCTTTGCAAAGGGCTATTATAGCAGCCTGCATGTGACGTGCAGCCTGTACTTTAAATAAGCACAAACGAAATAGTCTGAGGGAATTAAATTTTATTTTCAGTGGAGGTTTTTAGAAGAAAAATTACTTAGAATAAGTGATGCTCTGATGTAAGCTTACTGGTTGTTTCCCGGCATGAGTTTGATGTCAGAGCAAGATAGTATGGTACATTGCCATTAATGATATAAAAAGTACATACAGTACAGTATATCCACAGCTTTTAAAATCAATTCTGGTAACTTTGGTAACTGCGTAATATTTTATAAAGGAAATAGCCTAATTCTTGCATAATATTGTCATACAGGAGATAGAGCTTTTTTATATACAGTATTCCTATATACTGTATTATTTTGCAGTGTGAATTGTTTAATAGTGGTACGTGGTGGTGACCATCATCCACTCACTTGATGTAGTGCTGTCTACTTCTTCCTTAGCCTTTATCATTCTTTCTCTGTTCCTTCCCTCCTCTCTTCCTATTTCTCCCATCTTTCCTGTCACTTCTTATTGCTTTTCTTTCCTTTACAGGTGGCTTTACATTGAGTGACAACCCAATTGGTTTCCTGTAAGCCAAGAAACCATTTTCAGTGCTGGGTGGTAACCATATAACCAAACCATACGTGCTTCCTACATGTCAACAAGTGGGGTGGTGGAGGGTTAGTGCCTCTCCCTGTAACAAATAACTCAGAGTCTAATGGCCACCCCTTACGGGATTGTGGCATCTGACAATAGATAGATAGATAGATAGATAGAATTGTTTAATGTACTGTAATATGTGAAGATCAATAACTTTGATTTTGAGGATGAAAAGAGTGAGCAATTTTATCATTAAAAAAAAAGAAAAAAAAAAGACAAGGTGTAAAAGTCTGTTTACAGTCCAATCTCTTTAAGCAACAGGAATAGGATTGTGTCAAGTGATGGCCTATCGAATAATGAGGTTGATATATGGTAATGTGGGCTCCACAGGGTTAGGGAGGGTGACCTTAACTGCAAAACCTAAAATACCCAGCCAAAACTGTGCCACCCAACTGATGCTTGTCCAAGGCTGGTATCACTTCACTTATCATTGTACAGGTTATTATTTATGTATGACTTGAGCTGTTATTAGGCAATAGCAGTTGTGTTTCAGTGGCCTTTCATGCACAAAATAGAATGAAAGACAGATAGTCAAAGCAATTGACAGATAGTCAAAGCAATTGTAAGCACTGGGTGGCCATCTTGGCTCTCACAGCTGACTATCGGCTTGCCTGTTTCACTTTGTCTGCGCAAGATTCTCGGAAGCAGCTGTTAAAAATATTGTTTTAACAAAATTGTGACCAATTTTTAAATGTTATTTTGAAAAAGGGTAAAACTTATGAATTATCATTCTAACAATTTATCACATAATAAAGTCACAGAGTGAGACCAGACTGTACATGGCAGTGCAGATCTGTTGACCACGGATTAGCAACTGTTTTTGCAGGGTCATCCAACAGGTCCAGTAGTATCTGCACAGTACATACACCATGGAGGGATCTGGCACCCCTTTGCAGGGTCCTACTTCCTTGCCAACCCTACCATTCTTCTGCCATCCTGCCTGTCTGCTTGCGTACCTACCTGTCTACTTACATATCTGCCTACTTCCCAGGTGATCTCCTCCCCTACCTCCCTACCTACCTCCCCTTTGTCTCAGCCCACCTCCCTATTTACTTACCTTCCTACCTGTCTCCTTAATCACTTTACTCCCCTAGTCACCTCCATATCTACCTACTGGTACCTGCCTGCCTACTGTACCACTACCAACCCCCTTGTACCAGTATGCCTCCACTACCTAATGAGGAAGCAACATGGTATGTACCAGCATTTATATATATTTTTTGCAGTTTATATGAAAACTATGATGAGGGCTTATATTACTGAATTTTTAACACCCTTTCAAATACCAATGTTATGCTTATATCAATACAGTACTTTTCTGAATAACAATGTTTTTGGTCATCATGACCTTGAGGTTGCTTTGAACATGTTGACCACTTTGACAAGGGCACATCTTCAGGTGGAGAGGATTCATTTGATACTCAGTTGTCAAAAGTAGTGCATAATTGTGGCCACTAGAGTGCAGACAAATGAATGAACAACTAAAGTCTTGACTCAAGCATGGAATGCCCTTGACTTTTCTGTTTTTTTAATAGCTAATAAATAGATGCACTTCATATTGGACCCTTTATAAATGATTCGAACTTCATGTCTTGAAGAGTTAAACCATCAACTGTCGTGTTAAAAACAGAAGCGTCAAACCCTTGTCACGTAGCTTTTACTCAGTACAGCATTCATTCTACCAACTTAATCACCCATCAGTTTTTTGGCCTCATCAGTTTCCATATTGTACCTCCCATTTTCATCCACTAATCTACCATACCCATTCACTTTTTTTTGTTTACCAGGCTTACTTCTGCCTTCAAACTCGCTCACATACTCCTTGCACCACCCTGTTTACAACAACTCTCTCCTTATAGATAGCCATACCATTTAAGCACACTCTTCTACCCCTGTTATCAACAGATTTCCTTACACTACATCTCTAACAAATTACTGTATGATGTTTCTTATCCTAGCCAATCTGTTCACTCCACACACATTCCCAAGTAGCTAACCCTATTTCCACTGCTCATATTCTTGACTTTACACCCTCATGCCACAACAAAATCTCAAACTAATAAACTAATGTGTTCATGGTGCTACACATTCATGCAATCCTACTGGACCTTCCTTACTTGGACTTCTGTTTAGTATAAAAGTTTTTGTAGCACAACTATCTTCCTTCATTGTGCTTTGTACCACTCTACTTTCCACTTCCTCCGATAATTCAGCTCTCATTTCCTTATTGCATTGGGGTAGCTACTTAAACTTCCTGATGCATTGAAGTCCCTTTTCACACACCAGCAAACTGAGAGTTATTTTCTCCCATCAACCATCACTTTCCCCTTGTCTGCATTAGCCTTCAAAACACACTGTACATAGAACATTCACAGAAAAGTAAACCAGGGCATAAAGTTGTTTACAAAAGGGTAAGCAACACAGCATTATCTGCATTAGACTCACCATCCTCATCCCCCCCTTCATAACTCAAGTTTTCACCCCTGACATAACCTCATCTGTATACTGTACTGTACTGAGTTTACTGAATAGCCATTCACTCCAGAACTGATACTGAGCCACTCATAGAGCTCCACTTACTCATAGTCATATACAGTGCTCCCTCCTGTAATGCAGGTAATGTAGACTGGCCACAAGCTGTGGTATACTTTTCCACTTGATAGGTTCCATATGTTTCCATTACACAGGGTTAACCTAGACTGGACATTTTCCAAAGTCACCCTTTTAACCCCAGATCCCACCCAAACCCTCCAAAAAACACCCTACTGACTGTCACTGTAGTACTCATACACAGGAAGTCTTTAGAAATACATAGGAAAGCTTCTTAGAATCCTAGACATTAATAAAAGAAAGTTTAGCCTAGGTCACTAACCTGACTGGCTGTGCTGACCACACTGTCTGTCCCCGGCACCCCCAGACCCCACTCTCTGTAGTCACTGTCGAGAAGTGGTTGGCCAGTTCCTTTCATCGTTGGAGTCAAAGCCTTCAAAGTTCATGGAGGAAACGATGGACATAACCTCTTCATCAGGTTCAGCACTGTCTTCCGGACTTGAATCGTCGCCAGAGGATGGTTTTTGTGATGTTTCCTGATGAACTCGAAAAAAGTCTGTGATCATCATCCGTTGCCGAGCGTTCACTCTCTCCCTAAACATCTCTGTGTACTGCCTCAAATCATTGGCCACTTATGCAGCAGTTTGCTCAGCTAGGGTCTTATCCCTGGTTGGAGAAGAAGGTGAGCCTCTTGCACATTTCCTTGTTTCTCTCAATGTGCTCATTGCTATCCCTCCCGGTGGCCTTTCCTCGGGCCCTCCCTGACCTTGGCCCTCTTCTGTTGGCTGGTCCAACAGTTCTTCGATGTCCAGGATGGGGTCTGGGGCAAGAAGATCCTGTATGTCAGCAGTGTCAAGTTGTTCCATGCCAGCAACTCTCTTTGCTGTCTCCACCACAGTGTTAACCGCTGTGTCAGCACTCTGTGGCTCAGTCTCTAAGTCAAGCCTGTGGCTTGGCAAACCTTGCAAAATGTTGCACCAGGCATGATGCACTGTGGCCTGCGTTAGCTCATTCCAGGCATCAACAATCGTGTCTACTCCGTTTTTGATGTTGAACGACTTCCAAAAGGTGATGACAGACTGTGCTTCCCTAGAGTGCTGTGTGGCAGTGGCGGCGGAGCTGGCAGTGGATGGTGGTGGTGAGTCACAGCTTATGCCAGGGGTGGGTGACTCAGGCTGTGGTGAATCTGGTGAAGTTGCCAGCCCGTCCAAGTCTTCGTTGGTGTTTGTGGCAGCGTGAAGCATAGCGAAGGTCTTCGAGGCACAGGTTGCCTTAAGCACTGCAATCACTTCTTGGTTGTGTGGCTGGAGGAGTGAGGTTGTGTTCAGAGGCATGTACACAACCTTGATGTTGGGGTGGTGATCGTCGAGGAGTGGTGAGTGACTAGGCGCATAGTCTAAGAGGAGCAGGATCTTGAATGCCAAGTTGCGCCGCTTGCAGAAATCTTCTGCTACTTTGATGAAGCACCTGTCAAACCATTTGAGACAGACTGCACCCAACATCCACCCTTTCTTGTTGTACATCCAGTGCACGTTGAGCTTGTCCATGTCACAGTATATATAGGCATGTGGTTTTTTGGGCTTGTGAGATAACAAGTGGTTTCATTTTGCAGGTCCCAGAGGCATTACAGGTTAGGAGTAGAGTGAGTCTTTCCTTACATGCCATGTAACCATGGGCCCACCACTCACACCATTGGATGTAGGTCCTTGTGAGCATTTTTTTTTTCCAAAACGCCCCGTCTCGTCAGCGTTAAAAATCTGGTCCTGGGTGTACCTGCCGTCTCTAATGGCATCTCTAAGAAATGCTGGAAAGGTAGAAGTAGGAGAAACATCAGTACCGGCTCATTTACCAGTTAAACTAACACTCCTTAACCCATTCCTCTTAATAAAAGACCTTAACCAACCTTTCGAGGCCTTGAAGGGTGTCGGGTCCTCCTGTTTAGCGTCTGCTTACCTGACTGTAGAAATGTGTGACTTTGTCATGTAGCATGGTACCATCAGTAGGGATGTTAGGGATGTTTCTCAGTCTCTGCCTCTCAACGAACTGAAGTAGAAGTCGCTCCATGGTCTTCAGTGCTGCATTCCTAATCTTCATTGCAGCTTGTCCTGTCGCTGTTGGGTTGCTTTTAACGTATGCCTTTACTTTCCAAATTGTCCTGATGGTGCTTTCATTGACCTAGTTCTCTGCCAAGTCAGCTTGTCTCTTCCCGGCCTCCAACTCTTGCATTATCTCCATTTTCTGCCCATAGGTTGAGCGCTGCAAGGCATAACACTTAGGTAACAATGTTCTGTACCACGGGAGTAGCTATCTCAGACGTGGCCACGAGGCGGGAGACCGCCAAAAAACAATGTAGGACACCCCTAGCGCCCAGTGGGGGTACATATGGACGTAATGTCATACGACCAATCACAGTGCACCGCTCGCCTGACGTCATCATGCGCGACATTTGACTTTTGGCGGGCCGTCTGAGCTTCGATGCCCAACATCTCACCGTGGTATATCTGTTCGTGACAGCGCTATATATTTTTTGGTCACACAGTAGGTGACCACGTAAGTATGGGTCCGTGTTATTGGATACTGTGTTATAGAAGGGAACAACGTACATGTTTCACTACCCTCATAAATACACTATACAGCACCTGTACAGTATTCATCAGCTTTCCATCCACATCAGACATACTGTACATTAAAACCTTCCATAATCTTTCCTTATTAATTTTGTCATATACTTTTTCCAGATCTGTAAATTCTATAAATACCGATACTGTAGTTCTTCTCACATGATTTCTCCCTTATGTCTCTACTGCAAACATTTGATCTACACATCTCCTGCTACTCCTAAAACACCCTGTTCATCACTCACTGGACATTGATATATTCTCTGCTTGCTTTATACTGGTAATTATTCTTCCATACAGCTGTCTTTCCTACAGCAAGCAAAAGACTTGTACCAGTACCATGTTAAATTTTGCACTCCTGTACTTCAATTTACTTTTTATAAAGACTCATTCACAGTTGACTTGCAGTTTGGTAAACTGCACTCATCCAAGCTTTCTGGTATAGCTATTTCCAAAAAATATTTCATTCCAGTCTCTACCACAGTTAATCATCTCTGCATGTGCCTCATCATTTGCTGTCTGCCCATTTTTTGCCTTCATTACAGCACTTCAGTTTTGCCACAGTTACATTTTCAGGCTCTGCATTCCATCTTTGCGCCACCAAGACCAACCATGTTTGCTACTGCCATGCTTAGATCACTTCTATTCATTAGCTTTTCAAAGTACTGGTACGGTACACTATTGTATTTGTTCCTTTTGCCCCTCACTCTGTTTCCATTTGTTAGTACAGTACTGTACCACATTCATTCAGTCTCATGCCTTACACATTCTTTTTTTCCACCCTCATTTCCAGTGGTATGTGGTGGTGACCATCATCCACTCACTGAATATAGTGCTGCCTAGTCTTCCTTACTCTACACAGAGTGACAGGCCTGATGGTTTTCTGTAATTCCAGAAGCCATTTACAGCGTTAGGTTGGGTGATGTGGAGCCTACTATGGTGCCCCTGTTACTGGGTGGAGATGCAAATGCAGAATCAATCCAGGAATCAAACCTCCACTCACTTCCCCACACACCACAGTGAAGCACTGTCCACTGCAAGGACCAGCCCTGCAAAGGCAATTGCTTGCCTGCAGTTGATAGGTCTGCTCAACCAGACAGACTGGGATTGATCTACTACTACCCTCATTTCTAAATTTTTGCTTCTCTCCAGAATACTCTACTTCCTATTTTTAGAGTACAGTGCAGGTAGTGTATATTTTTCTCTCTCTCTCTCTCTCTCTCTCTCTCTT